>JANSVB020000189.1:1321780-1333480 GCA_025504935.2 Erythroxylum haughtii
ATAACATTCAATTTACTCCATATATGCACCATAAACAAGTCACAACCTATCCTTGAACACAAGTCCACAAATTTGCATAATGAAAATGCTCAAAAAGATTCACATTTAACCCGATGTATGTTTTGCATAAAGTATCTTAATGCAAATTAAGTATCTATTCTCAAAATTAATAAACTAAATTGAAATCAACTTAATCATTAAAACTTATAAATATTTGCCAAAATAAATAAAATCATAATCACAAACAAACTCATAATAAATCATCTTGATTAACATACCTTATAAACTATTTTCCAAATTGTTCATTATTAAGCTAATTAAAAATTAGCAAATTTAACTACTAAGTCCCTCCCTTACTCTTAAGTTGTACATTTTCCTTAATATAGAAACATGTAAGAACAATAAAAAATATGAACAATAAAAAACCTATAAGAATAATAAAAAATAAAGGATGGGGTAAAGATAACTAATACTCTGCTAATAGTAAAAGATTTCTAGCCTTATCTAATGTCATTAGCATTCGTCCAATGCTAGTAAATTCTACTCTAAAGTAAACAGTGATGTTGCCTTCATTGCCTATAAAATTCTATCAAATATCAAGTACAAAATTAGGACCATTAAACTAAAACTATAAAATAACAAAAAAATTAATGAAGATCCTACAAACTACATTCCAAAACAAAAACACCTATATTGTTGGGCTGCCTCCTAGCCATTGCTTCTTTATGCTTATTGTAGCTAGACTTTTCAGCAACTCCTTCAACCTAGATCTAAACCTTTATGTCATTGTTTAGACCATAAAAATCATAAAAGGGTCTAATTTTTTAGAATGTCTAAAGAAATTTATAAATTTCCATAAAAATATGTTAAAGCTCCCCACGCTTAGGTACGTGTAATCAAACATGGCATGATGGCAAACTAGGATTTTCTATATTCATACAGTTTATAAAAGTTTATGAATTTCTATATTCATGCAATCTATAAGCAATGCCTTTATACTCTTTGTCGCCTAGCTCATCAGGACTGATTAATGGTTATACCTCATACACTCTTAATGAAGCTATAATATTATAGTTCATATATCTTTTACTAATGCTAATTAACCTTACTTTGTATACTTCAAAAGCAAATAAAATGTTTATAATTTTTAACCTTTTTCTTAGGTAGTACATTATACAGTGAGATGTCATCTAGTTGATTTCAAAATTAGTGAACTAAATTGAAATCAACTTAATCATTTGAACTTATAAATATTTTCCAAAATAAATAAAATCATAATCACAACCAAACTCATAATAAATCATCTTGATTAACATACTTTAGAAACTATTTTCCAAATTGTTCATTATTAAGCTAATTAAAATAAAAATGGAAATTTAACTGCTAAGTCTCTCCCTTACACTTAATTTGCACATTTTCCTTAATATATAAACATGTATGAACAATAAAAAATATGAAATAAAATACCTGTAAGAACAATAAAAAATAAAGGATGGGGTAAAGATAACTAATACTCCCCTGATAGTAAAAGATTTCCACCCTTATCCAATATCATTAGCATCCGTCCAATGCTAGTAAAATCTACTCTAAAGTAAGGAGTGATGCTGCCTTCATAGCCTGTAGAATTTTATCAAATATCAAGTACAAAATTTGGACCATTAAACTAAAACTATAAAAATAACTAAAATATTACTAAAGATCCTACAAACTACCCTTCAAAACAAAAACACCTATATTGTTGGGTTGCCTCCTAACCATTGCTTCTTTATGATTATTGTAGCCAAACTTTTGAGCAACTCCTTCAACACAGATCTAAACCTTTATGTCATTGTTTAGACCCATAAAAATCATAAAAGGGTTTAATTGTTTAGAATGTCTAAAGAAAGTAATAAATTTTCGTAAAAATATGTTAAAGCTCCCTAAGCTTAGGTACATGTAATCAAACATGGCATGATGACAAACTAGGATTTTCTATATTCATGTAGTTTACTAGTTTATAAAAGTTTAGGAATTTCTATATTCATGCAATCTATAAACAATGCCTTTATACTCTTTGTCGCCTAACTCATCAGGATTGATTAATGGTTATACCTCAGATATTATTGTTCATATATGTTTTACTACACTAATTAACCTTACTTTGTATACTTCAAAAGCAAATAAAATCTTTATAATTTTTAACCTTTTTAGGCATTGAATTGGTGCCTAAAATAATAATAATTATTAATCAACCATACAAAAAATGTATTAATCATGATTTTGTTTGATGGTTGTAATTCTCCTTTTTAGTTTTCCTTCTTGCATTTTTGACTTCATTATTTAGTTTTAAATTTTTAGAAGATTTTTTATTTATTTCGTGACATTTCTTAAAGGAAGGGAGGAGCTCGTGGCTCCGTTTGTAAATGTAGTTTACTCCATCCTTTTACATGAATGATAGATCTAGCACGTATATTTTTAACGTAGTGTTGATGTTTAAGATATGTTTAAATATATAATTTGCATTCATTAATATAGCGATATATTGTATGATAAGATTAATGCATTACTATTTTAATCATATTTTTAATATTTAAAATTGTGAAAAATGTTTTAGTCGGATAACTAGAAGGAAGTTGATAATTTTTCAATTAAGTCCTCTTTTTATTAACATTTTTTTCAATTTAGTCATTTTGCTATTAATAACTTTTTAGTTAAACCCTTCAAGTACACGAAATTTAACACACTTCACAATGTGGATTTACAATTCTATATGCATTATTATATTGGCTGAAAATATAGAGGGGGCAATTAGCTGAATGACACGTTATCATCATGGTGATGTGGCACGTCCATGCATATTGACATTTCATTTATGCAATTATCATATAAATATCATATTGCGTTCGCATTTTCATCAACTCGTTATTGAAAAGTCCGTGATTAGGGAAAATTTTAACATACGAAGACTAAAATAAGAAGGTTCGGAGATTGAAATTGTAGCGGCTAAAAATACACATTAATTCTCTAACGTTTTTAATAAAATATAAAAAAGGTCGTAACGTTTTGAAATATTTAAATTAAATTTTAAAAATTTAAAAATATTTAAAACAAAATTTAAGTAGATGGAAAATTTAACAAGTTAATTTTTTAACAGTTAAATGTCACATTAACAAATGATAACATTGTATTATTTTTTATTTTTAAATAAAAATAAAAATAGGTCTTTTTATCACATAAGAAATGGAACCTATTATTTAAAATATATAAATACGAGCCTTAATGTTTTTTTGTTTTTTTGACATTCGAGCCTTATTGTTATATAACAAGTAAGAGTTATTCTCTCAAATATATAAATAGTGCCACTTGTTACCATGTGAGTGTAGGTTTATTTTTTACTTTATTTAAAAAGTTAATTATGTGATATTAAAGTTTATTTTTTATTTAAAAATATAAAATAATATTATGCCAACATTTAATTTAATTGATAAAGAGTTGAGCTCATAAAAAATTCCATCAAATTTTTCATTAATTTATAATTTGTTTTAATTGTTTTGAAAATGTTATGGTTCACTTAAATATTGAGGTTTGGAATGTACTTATTTTAAAATTATTATTTATTATTATTATTTTAAATTATTAAAAAGAATAAAATTAAAAATTGACAAATTCAACTCTCATCATCAGTCATTATCTTTCATAATTTCGGTGGGCCAGCGAGTTCGCCACACGTTCAGCCGACAAAGGAAGAAGATAAACGAAGCTGAAAGGCGTCCATCACGGCTGCCAAGTGGCAATTACTTTTGTAAATAATAATAATAATATTATTATTACTATTTATATATACTATACCTTCACTTCACTTCTTCATGCGGAAAATTTCAAAGTTCATAATGGATGTGCATCTTCTCGGAGAAACCAGCTCTCATAGGAGGACCAGTGATACAGCCACTGCCTTTAACCGCCGCTCCGATGCCATCACTCATGGCACTCGTTATCAAAAGGCTGCTGCCCTCGTCGATCTGGTCTCTTCCTTTTTCTTTCACGTCGTTTTAACTCTGTTATGGATCACTACATAATGTTCTTTTACTTTGGTGTCACTAAGTGTTCTTGTGTTTCACTTAATGCTATGTGTTGAGCCAAGTGATTGTTTTGATTATATTAGTCTTGTTGGCTTGATTATATTTATATTGTGTTCTGAATTTTGATGGTTGGAAAATGTGCTTTGAAGGCTGAAGATGGTGTCGGCCTGCCCGAACAAATTCTTGATCGACCAGATTTTGAGAGTGTGGCGAAGCTCTATTTCGTCTTTATTCAGTTTGACATCCTTTGGACGCTAAATTACTTTGCGCTGTTAGTCCTTAATTTCTTGGAGAAGCCTTTGTGGTGTTCGAGTCGTGCCTGCAATGATAGGGAGTATTACTATCTTGGGCAGTTGCCTTACTTTAGTGATGCAGAGTCTCTTATTTTTGAGGTAATTACTTCATATTCTTTGTTCGACATTCATTCTTTTGTTAGTTATCTTAATGTACTGAATGATTAGTTGATGTGAATGTTGTTTACTGCTTAGAAGATCATAACTTGAGGAGTGATGGAATGCCCTTCTGAAAAGATTTGAAGTTTAAAATCTTGCTAGACTTGAGTTGGTAAATTTATTTTCAGTAAGGAGACATCTGAAGGTCTTATATTTTCATTCTCAAGTTTCCTGAAAAAGATAGTTGTGCATGCATAAAACTGGTAATATCAAAATCAGCTGTTTAAGGCCATTTCTCCCATCCAACAGTTTACCCTCTTCATCCCTTCTCCTCAATCTTTTTCCAGTCTCTTCCCTTTGCTTTTAAGCTTGGTTAAAAACAAAACACAAGGTTGGTGTTGTATCCTTTTCTTTCTTTCTTTTCTATTTTTCATGTTGATTAAAAGGAACTCTTTCTTCTTCTCGGAAAGAGATACAATCTGCCAAACACAAACTGCCACTACTTTTCCTAAGAGATACAATCTGCCAAACACAAACTGCCACTGCTTTTCCTTAACTATGTGATTAATTTTTGGAGTTAGTCCTTGCTAGGGGCTTCGTGGTCTTTTTACCAACTCCATCTAAAACCCACATATCAGAGTCGCATTTAGTTGAAATATAGCATAGTCACTTCTTGGATGATTGCCTACATTTGTCTAGATGATTCTTATTGGAAATAAGTTATGCTTGCTTTATTATGCCATGGATTTTGGAAATTTGTCTTTGCAAAATGAACAACACTTGGTGTGCACACCTATGTGCATTTGTCCTTATCCTGACTGCTATATGCAATAATGGTAGTATTTAATTAACCTAAAATTCCCAAACAATGCTTGCACTGATACATATACTCTTTCAAGGAATCACTATTTGTGTACGTAGTTTTCAAATCACATTTGAGTTTCTTTTCTTGTGCAGGGGGTGACTCTTGTTATACTGGTTGTGCATATTTTCTTTCCAATTTCCTATGAAGGGCTTTATATCTATTGGAAAAATCCTCTTAATAGACTGAAGGTACTTAGCTGTGGTTTCTTTTATTGAAACTGTTTTGTGATTGTTAGGCTAGGTGTTCTATAAATAATGAATTCTCGCTTGGTTCTTTAAAAAAATTATTTCTTTTTGCATTGTAATTGATCTCTTCATCCGAATGATATTTTGATCTTTGTTTGTTTTGATGACAACGGATAATGGATGGATTTTTCAGGTCATATGTTTATCAATTTTGGTTGCTGATTTACTAGTTTACACACTCTACTTGTCTCCGGTGGCTCTAAATTTCCTACCTGTCAGAATTGCGCCATACATAAGGGTTATCTTTTTCATAATCAGCATTAGGTACTATCATTAATACATGCATTTTCTTTAATCTATATTCACTTTGTATCCATACCTATACCATCTCTTTGAATCTAGATTTACGTAAAGCACTACACAGGTTTCTATCACATTTCATGTGCATGTTGGATTGTTTCAACATAAGTTGTCCATTTTTTTCACCTAATTGTAACTGAAATTAATGAAGGAAAAATTAGTTTGATGGCATTGTAACTTGTTCTTCCGAAGATCTTAATGAAACTTGGTATCAAAAACATGCTTATATTGATCTAGAACCTTTTTGTACAAGTTTAGACAATGTATTCTTTTCGTTATGGCACTACTTCTATTAGCTAACAAGTAATATACAATAGCAAATCTAAATTTCACTTGCTATAAAATTTAGTCTATTAGATTAGGCACTCCTTGGTAGCAGATGTGAGGTACTACAAATGTTAGACACTACTTTTTCCTATTTAGTTTTATCTTTTTTCTTTTAATTTTTTTTAGAATGAAGTGAAATTGAAAATTATTGTATTGCTATCATTTTAATCATATATGTGACCTTAAGAATGCTATTTTCATAGATGGGCTTTTGTTAATAAAGTTTTGATTGCCATGCTAGCATATGAGCTCTTTTCATTTTTTTTTCCCAATTCATTCATTTGGTGTTTCATTGTTGGTACATAGAAGCATGATATATTTTCTTGCTTCTGATGGAAGTAATGGTCAATGAGATGTCATGTTGTCAACAATTTTTGCAATTGTTAGTATCACTGTGGTGCAATTTGAGATAAAATTTTTGTTTCAAGGGATAATGTATTCCTTGTGCATCCTTATTGTGGGAAAAAAAGTATTTCCTTCAACTATCACAACAGGGAAGAAATAGTGGTAGATAGGATATTCTATTTTATTTGAGTTTTAGTACCCTATCAGTAGTAGGAAACTGTAACATATAAAAGCAGTCTATATGAGAGAAAGATGAATACATAATTTAAATGGATTGACCATAAAGGCTTACATCTGCAGCCCAAAAGACTAAGGACTAGATATTTATTACTAAATTTGTTTACATTTAAACATTAGGTCATTATTAGTAAGGAGCAAGGATGCACATATTAGTTAATAGTAATTCTCTATTTCTAGAATAGTATCATAATATTGAAGTAAAATGTTTTTACAAGAAGTTATGAATTAATATTGTTTAAATTGATCACTTGATAGGAAGTGATTCAATTGCTTTATTATCTCTTTTCTTTTTTGTCTATAATCTAGATATTTATGTTGTCTGATGTTATCATTATTTTTATACTTCAACTAGTGATGAAATACATTAAATAGATACTTGGAACCGACAAATGTGCACTTTCACATGTCACAATTATTGAGATTGTGTTTTAATTGTTTTGGTTATCAAGAAACTTCAAGTTCGTAATATTTCCTCTCCTTTTCTTCATCAGGGACTTGCAAAGAAGCATACTTATTTTGTTTGGGATGCTTAAAACATACTTCAATGTCTTGGTACGTTATATCGCTTTTCAACTTTGCTTGTGCTGCTGATAGTTATAATAATTTATTATTGATTTCTTATGTAGTAGTTTGGTATTATTTTCTAGGATGTTGCACAATTTTTTTTAATATTCACACTATGTTGTCTTGCTACTTTGAATTATAGGCTTTGTGGCTTTTGTTTCTTCTATTCTCAAGTTGGTTGGCCTATGTCATGTTTGAAGATACCCAACAGGGAAAATTAGTATTCACTTCGTATGGTACGACACTATATCAAATGTTTATCTTATTTACTACGTCAAACAATCCAGATGTTTGGATACCTGCTTACAAGTAAGTTGTTCTGACAAAAATTGTTTATTTTTCTTAGTATTTTGTGTTACATCTTTCTTATTGGTATTATATATATGTTACATATTACATGAGTCCATATTTGTAAGGAAGAATGATATACATAGTAGGTAATATTATGTCATGATATTTGAGATTCTAAAATTCTAGAATTCTAATTTTAATTTTGGTATTTAACACCAACTTTTAGTTACACTACGTAGAAATGTAATTAAAAAACAATAATTTTCCCATTACTAACCAAATTCCATAACCTAGATTAATTGTCTTTTTTCATTTTTAATTCTAAAGGGAAAGGTGACAATGCTAACTTGTTTATTGGATTTTTTGATATCAAATAAACACGGATGCTTATATTGAACTTGTTCACCAGTTATTATCTCTAAACTTTGTATTCTATTTTTGGTTATTAATTTCTTCCCATATTAATAGTTTGTGGAGTTATCATATAATAAGAAACTTGGAATTTGTTGATTTCTTAGGGGGAAAAAAATACAGTTCATATTCAAAATTTGACAGAAATATATGCTTTATTTTATAGATTGCCGAATTTAGTACTGGATTTAATTGACTCTATTTGTAAGATTAATGTTCCACCCTTTTGGCTATGGGTTAGGTTTTTGATACAATAGATGCGTTCATTCTTTGAAGTGAATTATGTAAAGCCATTGGAATTATTCTTGTACTCATTTTGTAATTATGTGTTCTAATATATGCAACTAAAGCTTTATTAGATTTTTGTCTTCTCAAGAGATTGTTAAATTCAACAGTCAAATGAAATAAGGCCATTACACAGATTCGACTGAACTTAGTAATAAATTTTGAAATTGTCTTGTAAAACAACTATAATTGCAATATGATGTAGTTATATTTTTCCGTTTTTTTATAAAAGTTTTGAGATAGTACATATATGGTTTTGTTAGTTGAATAAAAGTTTATTTAAATTTTGAATGAACGACTTCTTTTTGGTGATAGATTTGGTTGAATAAATCCCTATATCAATCTTTTCTAAATTCTTATGCAGGGCTTCACGATGGTATTGCCTATTTTTTGTTCTTTACGTGCTACTGGGCGTTTACTTTGTCACTAACTTGATCCTTGCTGTCGTCTATGACAGCTTCAAAAGTCAGGTAAAATCAAGAGATATAGGCATATTCCTTACTACTGTTATGATGACGTTTTCTTGTTCTCAACTCTTTTCTGATCTTTCTGTCTATTTTGTCAACTAAAAAACACATATAAATATACATGCTTGGCTATCTGTTATGACGATGTTTTCTTGTTCTCAACTCTTTTCTGCCCTTTCTGTCTATTTTGTCAACTAAACAATACATATAAATATACATGCTTGGCTATCTTCTTTTGTTGTAGCTGGCAAAACAAGTGTCTCAAATGGATTGCATGAGGAGAAGGATGTTGACAAAAGCCTTCAGTCTAATTGATAAGCAGGTAAGCTTGATATCACTTGGTTGGTTGGACATCTCTTACCATCCTTTTCAATTGGCTGTCTGCTCAATTCTTGTTATCGTTTCAGTCAACCTTTATGGGCTCTTCATCTATTGTTGAGAATTATGGAGATCCTCCAAAATTTACTGTTATTATGTTGTGCATAGAGGAAAATTATATTATTCTGTAGTGGAATATTAGTTAAACCTCTTATACCAAAAACCAATTTGGATATCTTATTTTGTGAAAATAGTATTAGCTTATGTTGCCCCACCATTTAAAGCCTAGTTCATAATAGACATTTTAGTGTCTCCTCTCTATAATTAGCAGTATCCAAGTGTCTAAAGAGAGTAGAATAAGTGCAACTGCAAAGTTGGAGTTACACTTTTGTTTTACTTATTTGGAGGAATAGACTCACGTGGAACATCCATCAAGGAATTGAGAACATTTTAGTTTCTGACGTGTATGATGGAATTACTGGATTGGATTAATGTACCTTATGGGCTTATAAGAAGTCTTCTTCTTGCGATAGTTTTGCAACTGTTCTCCAAGTAGGCAGAAAACTTGGTTATAAGCTGCAACAAAATTACTTTCTTTACTTTGAACTTCAGTACTTCATTAATATACACATCTAGAGGAAGGCCCTTGTTTATTTATCTGGTAAGATAAGCTTCTCAAACAATACCTGCACCCTAAAAAAAAATTATTTATAATGTCTTAGATCCACTACAGATGCAGTCATTAGTTTAGCTTGCATATGCATGTGTTAGATATTTGTCATGCTGTATTCGTTATGTATTCAGTGTTTTAAGGGATATAATTATTTTCTGCTCTCATCAGTTTTCAAATTTTTTCACTGACTGTAGCACTGCCTCTTATGTTAATTGCTTGACCTTTATTTGTATCTATTGTTATTAATTCTCAACAGAATATGGGATTTCTTAATAAAGAGCAATGCATTCGACTATTTGAAGAACTGAATAACTACAGGTATTAATGGTACAACCTTCTTTATGACACTTTCAAAACATTCTCTTTCATTCAGTGCATGATCTCCTTGAGTTGATTCTATTGATGGATAGAGAACTAATAATATGAATATGCGCCAGTAAGTATTATTAAAAGCCAAATTATTTTAATGATAATGATGGAGGATACTTCCTATGTTGTTTAAAACTATTATCTTTAACATATATGCTTTCACCCAAAATGTGAAATCTTATTTGTATGTTGGAGAATCAAGGATACTTGAAATGTGATATGTTTGGGATTTTTTTGGTCAATTTAGAGGACAAGATAATTCAGGATTTTAGTAAAAAAGAACATGCTTAATAGATGCATGGAGTTCGGACTTGTGCATTGAAAATTCATAACTATATGAGCTTGATTGGATGTTTAAAGTAGAGGTATGCCATGTTCCCGTTGCTTTGAAAGGTTTTTTTGCATGATTTGAACCTTTCTGTTCACGAAGTTAACAAGTAATATTTTGGGAAAAGCTGTAACAACATTATGTTAGGAGTTACAATTATAATAGGAAAGTGTATCTGTGAGTAAATCATGGGATAACTACTATATCCCATGATTTACTCTATCACATTATCACATCCTTAACACCCCCCCTCAAGCTGGAGCATAAATATCAATCATACTCAGCTTGTTGCATATATAATCAACTCGATTCCCCACTAATGTTTTGGTACAGATATCCGCTAATTGCTCTGAAGTACACACGTGACTTAATGCAATCAAATTTTAATGAACTTTTTCCCTGATAAAATGGCAATCAACTTTGATGTGCTTGGTTCGCTCATGGAAAACATGATTCTTAGCAATGTGAAGAGCGGCTTGACACCATAACTCCATTGGAATTTTGTAAACGATGCCTATCTAATCAAGTAATTGTCTTAGCCACATCAACTCACATGTGGTTTGTGACATAGCCCTATATTCCGATTCAACACTTGATCTGTTTGTTTCTGACTCTTCCAAGAGATCAAATTCCCTCCCAGAAACACACAAATAAACTGAAGTGGATCGTCTATCACCGGACACCTGCCCAATCTACATCTGTAAATGCTTCTATCTTTCTATTATTATGATTTGAATAGAGTATACCTTTTCCAGGAGCCCGTTTTAGATATCTCAAGATATTCATTAATGCATCCCAATGAGATGTGCGTGGTGTGCTTATGAATTGACTTACTACACTCACACAATAGGCTATATCTGGTCGGGTCATAGTGAGATAGTTAAGTTTTCCCACTAATCGCTGTTATCGCTCAGTGTCCTCAAGCAATTCTCCATCTTCTACACTAATCTGGTCGGGTCATAGTGAGATAATTAAGTTTTCCCACTAATTGCTGTTATCGCTCAGTGTCCTCAAGCAATTCTCCATCCTCTACACTAAGTTTCAAGTTTGGTGCCATAGGAACTTCGAGAGGTTTTGCATCAATCATTCCAATCTCTGTTAACAAATCAAGAACATATTTTCTTTGGCAAATAAATATTCCTTTCTTACACCTTGATACTTCAATGCCTAAGAAATATTTGAGTTGCCTTAAATCTTTTGTTTGAAATTGACTTTGTAGGAA
>JANSVB020000189.1:1496640-1507098 GCA_025504935.2 Erythroxylum haughtii
TTTCTCACATTTTATAAAAAAATTAGATAGGAAATCCTAAAGTAAGCTAGATAGGAAATCCTAAAAGCTAGAATGAAGTTCCAATTGATAGAATCAAGAGATTTGAAATAAATAATCTTCATAATGTAACTTTAGTTAAGTGTTTACTTATAGTAGAAGAAACTGAATTTGCTTTTCAGATATGGTTGTAAGACTCATTTATGGTAGTGCTTATATGATGCAACACCTTACTCGTTGGAATAAGACAGTATGCAGTAACATGTAATTCCAATGATTTCCTATCCTCTACTTTTAGTTGTTCTTAACTCAGAAGTGGAATTACAGTAGGGGTTAAGTACTGGAATGGTAATGACTGAATTAGGAGGAGTTTATCATATCTTAAATAACCAAGTCAAAGTAGCTATACAAAGAAGTTAGTGACACAGTAGGCCACTCAAAGTCTAAAATGATACCACTGAGACATAGTCCTAGCAATGGAAACCCTCACAGTGGGCAACTAAAAGTCTAAAATGATGCCACTAAGACATATTTCTAGCAATGGAAACCTTCTCATAAGTCTTCAGGAATCAAAACAGAATAAACAGTGAAAAACTAAGGAATGGGGGAGAGTAGGATAAGAAATGGAAGCTCAAGTATTTATGGTGAGTAGTTCCAATCATAATTTGAATGGAAAAATGAGAATTCTTGCGTCTATAATTCAGTATCTAGTTGGCAAGAAAGCCACATTGCATGTATGAATGGTACAATTATGAGCATGCCGGCATTTGTCGAGTTTAGTGATTATGTTGTGGATTAGTGGGATTAACAAATTCTCACTAGGAAAAGAATCGAGAGTAACGTATCAGGACGTAAGAGGTGATGAAAATGATGAGGAGGAAATGTTTAGCGTCAAGTTCTTATTATAAAGATCTTTATCAAAGATTACAATCATTAACTCAAGGTTCCAAAATTGTAAAAGAATACTATAAGGAAATGGAGGTTGCTATGGTTATGATGAATATGGAGGAAGACCGAGAGGCAATAATGGCTCACTTCATTTATAGACCAAATTAAAAAATTACTAATGTTTTCAATCTATATTATTATATGGAGTTAAAGGATGCAATGTACATGGTCATGAACATAGAAAGACAACCTAAAAAAAGATCAAACTATAGAGTAAAGAGGATGACAAAGCTCTAAAGATAAAGGATGAAACATTCAAACCACCAGTGCAAGCATTAAGCTGAGAAAAAGTTAAAACGGATTCCACTTCAATAACTAAGAATTGAAATACTAAATAATTTTAAGTGCTTTGAAAGAGGATATAGAGCTTCTCAATATTCCATCAAAAAGTTGATGATGTTGAGAGAAGATGGAAAATATGTGGTCAAGAATAAAAAAGAGGTGAATGAGAATATTCCTAATTTAGAGGATGCTAGTGAAGATAAGTACATCAAGAGGCCTAAAGAGGGAAGAATGTTGGTCACTATAAGGGAATTAAGTTTGCATGTAGGATAGGATGATGCAAATGAGTTTTAAAAAAAACCTCTTCTATACTAGATGTGCCATTAAGGATTGGGTGTGTAATATAATCATAAATAGAGGGAGTTAAGTCAATATAGTAAGTATTGAGTTGGTGGAGAAGTTTGAGCAGTCAATTATAAAAGAACCTAAACCTTATAACTTATAATGATCAAATGACAGTAGAATGATAAAGGACCACAATGGCCCTTTATTTCTTAATCTCCATACAAAATCCCAAGTACAAGGACCAAAGATCTTAAGCCTAAAATTAGAAGACAAGTCCAAATTCTACCATAGTCCTAGTTTTCTAACTATTCTAATTTAATTCAAAAGCTAAAATTAAGGGTAAAACCAAATCTAAATCTAAATTTTGGTCAAATCCCATCTAAATTCAATAAAACCCAATACTATGAAGCTCAAAACCATTAATCCATTTTCTTTTTCAACTCAGGTTGTTGCAGTTTTACTCAAAAAGTTTGTAAACTATCTATTGTCAATAGATAGTTTATTGATTTAATTAAAAGGGACTTGATTTATAATTCTCTTACATTAAAATTTTCTCTATTTTCCATTTTAATTAAAATAACAATACCATTGCCTTTTAATCTTTTATAGGTTATAACAAACATACCTTTAGAAATGTCAAATTTAGTAATATTACACTATAACTAATTTAGCGTAATTGTTTAGAATATATCGATATAAGTAACTTTTCTTGATCATGTCTTCATAAGATGGAAAGTGGAGTTTACATTAAATTAGAATGAAATGTGAGTCAAGGCAAGTGAATTTGAATAAAGACTAGGGTATATAATAAATGGAGACTCAATAAACTTTCGATCAAACAATGAACCAATAAGAGTAGAGTATACAGGGTATTTAATAGGAAGAGTCTTATTATTAAAGAGTCTTTACATAGTATGTTTGATGAATCTAACCCTATTGTATCTAAGAAAGTTCTTAAAGATGATCAAGAAAGGAAAAAAAGGAAAAGAAACAATCAGTCTTTCTTTTCCTTCCTATTGGTTTCTTTCTGACAGCACAAGTAGACCATACACAAGCATACAACACTAAAGGAATTTCCATCTCCCTTCACCGTGCAACCAATTCATCAAAAGTGTTATTACACAGTAAAAGAGAGAGAGAAAAACAAAATGCAGAAAGCACTACAAAATCACATGATCATATTTACTCAAAAAGTAAACAGAAAAAAACCCACAAAGATCAATCCTTTAAATATCATGAGAAACGAACACACATTAAACTTAAAAACGTACGTACTTGATTTCAAGTCCAAAACTTTCTCATCAACATGGCATTGTAGACCCAACAACCAAAAAATGGGTAGTGTTAAAACTGTAAGCAGAAATCAAAATAAAGGACATGATATGAAATAACTCCGACTTACTTGATCCCACCCTCACAACAAGAAAGCTAAAAAGAATGGCGATGATCGACGAGGAGGAGAAGATGGTTCAAAAACACAAAGGAGAAAATGAGGGGGGAAGGCTTGGATGTGTTTAACCCTGACCAAAAATGACGTCGTTTGGTATTAAACCAAATGACATGGTTTGGTTTTTTAAAGCTATTAATATGAAGATAACAATAGAGTGGCCAGACCGTCGGAAATTCACCGACGGAATACATTACTATTGGTAAACCCCGACGCTTAAGTGTAAATTTATAGACGGAGCAGTTATAGCGTCATAAATTCACCAACAAAACATGGATCTGTCGATAAATCTTTGACTCTAGTTTATTGTGGAAAGCATTCTTGCCGAATTTACCATCGAGTATGACTTTTTTGTCACTATATTCTACTGAAAAATTTGCGAGGATATTTTCCCTATAACTTTACCGATGGAAATTTTATCTGTCACAAAATGAAAATTTTCACGACAATGTTACCGATGGATATTGATTTTTTGTCTCTAATTAGCTACAATATTTGTTTCGACGATATTTTTGATTTTCTTGTAGTGATGTGTGATTAAATAAATATTTAATCTTATATGAACATAATATGAAACATATTAACAAATTTCAAAAATCTTAATTATAAACTTTTTTCTAAACCAATCCATATGCAACCAAAATGTTATAATGAAAAATAACTAACTCTTGAACGGCTTAAAATTTATAAATTTGTTAAACTTATAATTAGCCTTCAAATTCTCCATGATAGATAACGTAGAGCTTCAATCTTTGAAATGCTTGGACTCACTTTGACTACTACTACTTGCTTCAACACCTTTTGATTTCAAGAGTTTTCTATAAAGTTGAACCAACACTAATGTCTCACCCTAATCTAACTCTAATTGCACCTGTATATTCTCTTCTTTTACTCTAATTTTCCTATCTAAATGATCAATAAAAGCTTTTTTTAGTTACTATGAATGGGTTAGAACAAACTTGTTTCTTTGATATTATGGGTTCATAGAGGGCATCCAAGTTATTTAGGTAAAAGAAATGGATAACTAAGATTCATAAAATATTTTGTTAGTTATTCAAAATAGGTTCTTAATAGGATATGGGTCTTGAAACAACTTAAAAATAGAATTTCAAATGGCCTACTGTGTGTCATGCATATGTTGAAGTGTGAGTATCACTCGATGATTACCACAACCTGTGAGTATACTTGGCTTAGGCCCTTTTATACTCACTCGGGGTCGAAGCATAGACAGCCTATGCGCTTGTTTTGTGACAGTCAATATTGCCTTGAATCTTATTTTTCGTGAGCATATTAATTGCGTCAAGGATCAACTTCATGCTTATTATATTCTGACATAGCATGTTCAAACCTATAATGAAATAGTTGATATATAGACAAAGGCCTTAGATAAGCACCAACTTGACTTCCTTCTTTGCAAGTTAGGCATTTGAAATCTATATGTGCCAATTTGAGGGAGAGTACTCGGATATATGTAACTACCTGAGATATATATAACCCATCCGAGCCTTCCCCCCTCTACTGCCCTCTCACCTATACTTCATTTTTCCTTCTTCTTCCTTAACAACAATACATTCTTCGCACGTCACGACTTCTTCACCTCTGCGGCTTCTACAAACTATAACCTTTCTCCTTCAATTTTCAACACCATGCCTATAGCTGAATCTTCCTTGCAATCCAACTCTTTAACCTGGTTTTTAGCCTTTTTTCCAATAGTACATAAGTTGTACCTATGGACATTCATTTGCTGCCTTTAAGCTTAAACAACTCGAAGGTTCTAGCCGAGGAATCTGTTGCACCTACCTCAATAACCCTCCCTCAAACAGCCTTAACAAACCTCCCTTACGCAAGACATGGACCCAAGTTATTGGTAATTCTAGACCTGAGCAAAAGTTGAAGTATTGTCCACCCCATGAGTCATTTGATGTACATCCCATCACCGATGGGAATGGTAAAATAGTAATTTGGGACGGAGTATGAGTGTGTATACGTATCTCAGCATGATCATGCATAATATGGCCTCCATATGTGTCTATATATCACATCACATATCAAGGGCATCAGGGAGTCAATTTGGAGTTGACACCAAAGATGAAAGTTTCAAGGTAATTGGCACTATGATAGAAGGAAGGTATAGAAGTATCTCGGTTGAAGGTATCAATTTCAACCTAAGAACCTTTTTTCATTTAATTATGCATTTCAGAGCCTTAGGTTTTATACATTCAGTCAAAAATGTGTTATACCTTCTTGGGAAACCAATTTACATATTATACGTGATTTCTATATTAACAAGTGATTTACTTCAAAGCATACAAGAGACTTTGTGAACCAAGCTAAATTTTACCACTGCTTTTCATCCTAAAACAGATGTCCAATCTGAGAGGACTATTCGAACCCTTGAGGGAACACTCAGGGTATGTGTGATGGATTTCGAAGGAGCTTAGGATAAGCATTTGCCATTGGTCGAATTTGCTTACAATAATTCGTACCATTCGAGCATTCAGATGGCTTTTTATGAAGCACTGTATGGAAGGAGATGTAGAACTCCAATATGCTAGGATGAAGAAGGAAAAAGGAAATTGATAGGACCATATTTACTTTAGATTACAATTGGCAAGGTCAATCTAGTTAAGGAAAGCTTTAAGGCAACTAAAGATAGAATGAAGAGCTATACCGATGCACATCGAAGGAGAGGGAGTATGAAGTTGGCAAGGAAGTCTTTTTTAAGACATCTGCTCAGAAAGGAGTCATAAGGTTTGGCAAGAAGGGCAAGTTGAGCCCTAGGCATGTGGGTCCCTACGAGATTATTGAGAGGATTGGACTGTTAGCCTATAGATAAATAATGTCTTTCATGTTTCCATACTAAGGAGGTACAAATCAGATCCCTCTCATATCATTCAGATTACTAAGGTTCAATTGAGAGATGATCTAACTTGTGAGGAGACTCTAGTGGAGACTTTGGACATTAAGGAAAAGATCCTCAGGAATAAGACAGTTAAGCTAGTTAAAGTCTTATTGAGAAACCATTCTGTAGAAGAAGCAACATGAGAACCTTTGGAAGCAATGAAGGAGACGTATCCATATCTTTTCAATGATTCAGGTGAGAATTTCTAAGGAGAATTTTTTTAAGAGGGGGAGAAATGTTTGCCATGAATTCTTTTAGTGAATTAAGCATGGCTTAATTAATTTTGAGGTTTTGATGGATTAAAATTTTTAGAGTTAATTATTATGTCAAGGTTAGTAGGATTTTACTGCATAGGTTAATTGAATTAAGGTAGTAAGATTGTATAAGGGCATTTTTGGTAGTTCACTTAAGGATAAAGACCATAGGGAATACAACAGAGGGTAAAATGGGCTTTGTACAATCATTAATGGAAAAAGGGGAAGAGGAAAATGTTGTCTTGTTTGTGGGAAGAGCAAAAACTTAATTAAAAAGGAGAAAAAGAAGAGAATAACGAAAATAGAGATAAAGAAGAGAGTTTCAATGGTTGAGAGAAAAAAGGAGAGTTGAGCTAGGGTTCCATCTTTCTTAGTTTTAAGAGAGATTTTGGGGTTGTGTAAGAAGTGAAAAAGAAAGAGGAAGAGAAGAGGTTCCATTTGAGCCAACAATGTTATTATTTGGTGAAGATTCAAGGTAAGTTTGATTTTAATCCTTTGGATTTATGGAAGGGTTTTGGTTCATGAAGCTTAGGAAGTGCATGGATTTAAGCTTTCAAGAAACAATTTTAGTGAATGTGCTTTGTGGGTTTTCAATCTTGCAACCCTATTGAATTTGAGATTTTTGCCTATGAAAAGGGAATTAAGAAAGACAAGAGGAGCAAGAGGAGAGGCACATTTGAGAAAGTTATAAGAAAGGAATTCAAGGTGGGTTACGTTTTTATAATTGAATAATAAGCCATTAACGTTTCTTTCAAGAAATGAAAATAAATGAATTTTCAACTACTTTATTCATATGCATTTATTGTTTTTTAAATGCTTTAAGAAAGTGCCACATGTGTCATTTTGGGCAACAAGTTTACAAGTTATGAAATACTTGTTATGTAGGTTTGATTTAGTCCATTCTATATGTTAAGTGTACTTCAACTAAAGGATTCTTCCGCCTACTTGCTAGTGGCATGGAGCTCCTTCAGGGACTCCCTCATGTTTACGACTACACAAAGCCACTATATGGGATTCTGTTAGTTCGTTCTATTCATGACTACATATGACCATTATATGGGAATGTATTAGTTTGTTCTATTTATGGACCTCCCAAATCATTTTTATGTGCTTATGTGTTGAAGAGTTTGTTAAATGCATGATTTAAGTTGCTTATAAATTGTTTGACAAATTGAGAATTGGGAAATATATGTTTTATGATTCAATTTGAGTTTTCAATGGAAATGAATGTTTTAGTGGTTTTTTCTTGTTACCGATTATAAACTTGTTATCCATGAGCTTTTAAGCTCACCCTCATTTTCCTTCTTATATTCAAGTGATGAGCAAGAGATCGAGTAGTCAAGAGTCACGACATCACTTTGAATTTGCATACTTTTGTATTTTAAGCTAGTTTTTGTAAACACAAGGCTCATTTTAAGTGTCTTTTGTATTTTGGATTTTGAGAAATGATGTATTGTGGCTTAAAATGCCCATTAAAGATTTGTAAAACTCTTATATTTTGGTATTAATGAAATATGATTGTGTTTAAGCTCATGACTTTCCAAGTTTGTACATTGCATTTTAAAGTCTTTCATGGGGGCAAAATTTATGTTCTAACTTTAAGGGAAAATCTGTATCAATCTAGGCTGAATTAGACAAAGTTGTCTTCTTAAAAGTTATAGCTTGTGTTTCTAGCTTTCCAAAGATATATAATATGAAAATTTTGTACATCGGAGGTGAAAGTTATCATCATTTGAAGTTAGTAATGTAGCATCTAATTTTTATGTGGCACAATTTCAGTCGCGATCGCACCAGACACTCTCGTGATTGCACCAAGCACTCTTGTGATCACACCTTCTCTTCTCATGATCGCATCTTTCTCTTTGTGATCACACCTGCCTTCCTCGTGAGCGCATCTTTATCCTCGCTATCGCCCTTTTGTTCCTTGCGATCGCACCTGAAGGGTTTTCTATCTCTAAAGATATTTGACTCTTTTGGCCATAGCTTTGTCATCTGACTTCCAAATGAGGTGATTTTTGAATAAATAGATTCCTAACACATTTCTATATCTTTCCAAAAAAAATTGTAGCCTTCTGCTTTGATTCTAAAAATATTGATGGAAAGAAAGTGAAGGAATCGATTGGAAGAGTGTCAATTAGTTATTTTACTAAACATACTTTGGTATTTTAATCATATCTTGAGCTATATAGCTTTGAATGAGATTACTTTCATTTCCCAATAAACTAGAGTCATATGGATACAAATTATCTGAAGAAATAGAATTTTAATTCAGTCTTTAAGACTTTCAATTTATGGGTGGAAGTTGAGTATAATGCATTATCTCAACATAATAATAGTCCGAAAATGATTGGGGTATAATGTTCAGATTTCTAAACCAAATCGAACAATTTTGGTTTCATTAGAAATTAGAACATTGATCTGAAGAATTCAATTCATGTTTTGGTGATTGACTGGTGTGACTATACCACCGTTATAGGACACGTATTCAGATGTCACATAGGACGTCGGGCACGTGTCTTATAGGGCAAAAATGGGCCCCAACACTTATCGTATCGGAGAATGACGATGAAATGATGATGGTGAAGGAGATTACATTTAAATAACCCTAAAAGGAACTATTTCCATGTTTTATGACTCAGGAATTGGGCTCCAGAAACGGGGCCCAACACCTTTTATTTTTAGGTCTATAATTTTAATGCAAATAACACATTTATAGAAGTCTTCTAATTGATTTTTGAGACACAGTTAGCCTTTATGTTTCAGGGGATGTAAGGTGTTATTGAAGTCATCTAACACTAACCAAGATTTATGGATAATCGAGTGAATTTTTGAAATTTAGTTTATAATGAATTTATTTGAACGACAAAGTTAAGGACATAAGTATGGATTATATGAATACATAAATTCTCATAAAACAAGCTCAAGGCCTAAGTTAAGGTGCTTGTTAGTGATTATTGTATGAGATATCATTATCTTATCTTGATTGTAGGCTACCACAATTCTCCCAATGAAGGGGAAATAATAATTTGCAATAATAGTCCATTTATTATCAAAAAGGTAAGTTTCCTACGATTATCTTCCTTCAATATAGTTTCTAAAAGACCGAGAATAACAAGTTTTATTTCATTTAGATAACCTCGAAGAAGAATTTATTTTTAAGGCTGTTAAGTCCTCTAAAATTCTATAAAAGAAAAGTTATTATGAAGAGGGGTTTAGGTTTGATACCTTATTCCTTCTTTTGGATTTCCATTTTACCACTGACTTGAATTCATTATCATATTTAGTAAAAAGTTGAGAATTAGAAGGGCTACAAGTTATTGGTATTATGTTATGGAAATTGGAGGGAACGATGCTCTCTTTAATAGGAAAAGTTATAGCCTAATTTAGACTAGTGTTTATTGAGCTTGAGATAGAAACTATATTAGGGTTTGGTAGTTCTTAAAGTTGTAGGGAATAATGTTATCCTCAATAGGCATAATCATAGCCTATTTTAGCCCAACATTGGTTGGAAACTAGTTATATTACATGTCCCTTAATGGTGCCTCATTAATCATTTGAGAAGTAGTTACATTATTATTAATCATAGTTGCTTCAAGATTGATATTAGTGTTTGGAAGAATAAGCACTATAGATTTCTTAGCCTGTTTATTCTCATCCTTGCCATCTATCCGTATAATTTTATCTTCTAGGATATTTAATCCTATAAGCTTATATTATTCTATATTCTAAAATTCTCAATATGTTAACTTCCACGTCTGATCTTGATAAGGCACTTAAAGTTATCATTAATAAAAGATTGATGCTGAATCCTCATAGAACTAACCAACATCATTAAGCCTTAGTAAATGGATTATTTCTAGAAACTCTTATTAGTCTCTACTATTATGTAAATTCTAGCAAAACTTACAATCTTTATTCTAATTGTAACTTCATATGCATCTATTAGTTTCCTTAATAACTTTCAAATTAACTGAACTTATAATAGTCTAGTATTCTAGTGGTACCCTTTGGACATGGATCTGAATGGGCACTTGTTTTTACTTAAGATCTTGAAGAATGGTTCTAGGCTTCCATTTTTGTAGGAATATAGACATATTACTATGATTGGAAGGGCTATTATCTAGAATTTTTTTAACATTGTTTGGTAAGTCATAGTGGAATAGTAATAGATTATTATAAGTAATCAAGACTTCCTTCAAACTAGATTCTTTCCAGTTTTTGATAGATCATGCAGTTAAAGGAGGGAAATCTTCCTTTTTCTATAATAAAAATCCAATTAAGGTTGAGTCCCATTTGAAGGCTCCTTTTTGAATAAGATCTAGAAAAGGAGCTACTATACTTTT
>JANSVB020000189.1:1568512-1581315 GCA_025504935.2 Erythroxylum haughtii
GACCAATCAACGATGACCGTAGGGGAGTTGAACCGATCGGTTCTCAAGAATAACATCCCCTCATCCTGGGGACCCAGGAAGGAAGCCAAACTTATCATATTTGAAAGTTCAAGGCTGTGTACCTTACTATAAAGTCCCTAACAACAAAAGAACAAAATTGGGACCAAGAGCACTAAAAAGTGTATTGGTGGGATACAAAAAATTCTAAAGCTTATAGGCTACTAGAAGTTGACTTTAATGTGATTGTAGAATTAAGGGATGTTGAGTTCTTTGAGGATTTGTTTCTTAAAGACTTAATGGTAAATAAGGATCCATGAAATGGACCTATCCTTTCTCCAAGTGTTGAACTCTCAAATGCGTTAAAAAGACCAAGTGTAGACCCTCCAAATGAACCTAGGAGGAGTCAACATCAAAGGAAGGAAAAATATCTGCCTTCAGATTTTATTTCTTCATAAGCTATTGTTTTCTTAGTTGAAGGAAATAGGGATACTCTACTAAATAAAACTCTGATTTTATTAAGTGTAGATGAAGACCCTAAAAACTTTATTAAAGCAATGAAATCAAGGGATATAACATTTTTTAGAGAAACAGTAAATGATGAAATGGAGTCAATATTGTCTAACAATACTTGGGTTCTAGTTGATTTACCTCACGAGTCTAAACCAGTTGGTTGTAAGTGGGTATTTCAAAGGAAATATACCATAGATGGTACTAGTCTAACTTATAAAGCAAGGCTAGTAGCTAAAGGTTTTAGGCAAAAAGAAAGAATCGTTTACTCTGACACGTATGCACTAGTTGCTAGAATTACATTGGTAAGAGTACTTTTGGATTTATCTTCGATCTATAGCATTCATGTACACCAAATAGATGTAAAGACAACATTCTTGAATGGTGATTTAGATGAAGAAGTGTATATGGAACAATCGGAAGGCTTTATGCTATCAGGAAATGAAAAAAAAGTATGTAAGCTAGTCAAGTCATTATATGGCTTGAAATAGGCACCTAAACAATGGCACAATAAATTTGAATATGTTTTACTCTCATAAGGATTTAGATATAATAATGTTGATTAGTTCATTTATTTTAAATTCAATGAAGAGTATGGAGTGATCATTTGTCTCTATGTAGATGACATGCTCATTGTTAGTCCTATATATAAAGGTGTGGTTGAAATTAAGAAGTATCTTTCTTCTAAATTTAAGATGAAGGATCTCAGTGAAGTAGATATTATCTTAGGCATTAAAGTTAAGAAACGTAGTGGGGGTTTTGCACTCTCTCAATCATATTATGTTAAGGAAATCTTGAAGAAATATCAACATTTGAATGTGAAAGAGATAAGTACTATTTTGATGCTAACTTTAAGTTGCAAAAGAATGAAGGTAGTCCAATTGCATAACTTGAATATGCTAGTATAATTGGAAGTCTAATGTATGCAATGAGTTGCACTAGACCAGATATCTGATATTCAATGTGCAGACTAGCTAGATACACTAAAAGTCCTAACCAAGAACATTGGCAAGCTATTAAAAGAGTGTTGGGATATCTTAAGAAGACAAAAGATTTTGAACTCTTTTATAATAGCTTTTCAAATGTTCTTGAAGGATTTTCAAATTCTAGTTGAATTACTAGCATTAGTGACCAAAAACCCACAAGTGGTTGGGTAATCTCACTTGGTGGTGTAATTGTTTTTTGGGCTTTGAAGAAACAAACGATGATTACTCACTCTACCCTGGAAGCTAAATTTATAGACTATATTCTACTTGTGATGAGGCTGAGTGGCTAAGGGATTTGTTATTGGATATAGATCTTTGGCCTTGTCCCATGCCTGTGATAACCTTGCATTGTGATAGTCTGCCTACTATGTCTAGGGCACTGAACAAAGTGTATAATGGTAAATCTAGACATATATGCTTAAAACATGCATTTATTAGAGAAATGCTAAATAGAGATGTCGTCTCAATTGTTTATGTAAGGACATATAACAATTTGGCGGATTCGTTTACTAAACCTCTTGCAAGAGATTTAGTTAGTTCGACGACATCTGAAATGAGATTAAAACCTTTTAATGAAAAATCACTAGCAATGGTAACCCAACCTTCTTCTAGTACTACTCCTAGATTGTAAGGTTTAAAGCGTAATAACAAGTTGTTTAGTGGTTGTAAGCACTAAGATTGTGTAAACTATTCCAAGAAATTAGTGCTGCAATTTGCTACTCTTAAGTGAGAAGGTTGAGAGAAATCTCTTAATGAAATTATTCTTGAGTGTTTGTTTATAGTTATGTAAACATAGCTAGAATACTTTTCACCTATATGATCATTAGAAATGGTGTTGTTTCTAGGAAGAGTTTAAGGTAATCTTTTGTATATGTTCTTGAACTAAGACAGGCACATGGCCGATAATAGTGCTAAAATTGTAATGTTAATTAATTGAATGCTGAGAAAGTTCATGTGTGTGATATGTCTGAACCTCTATGAATGATGGTTTAAGCAATGAGCCACCAATCATTTCCTTTGGATTTTGTGATATATTTGTACTATGGGATGGTTTAAGGTGAAAGCTACCTTCCTTTAGGTATGATTTCTTGTTTGTGTTGTTTTTTTTCTTATGTCACAAACTAAAAGGGGTTGTTGCAAAATTAGCTTGTAATATAAGTAGTTAAAGTCAAACTTGGAAATGAAAGATTGCTTCCTTTCTAAAAGTTGTGACTTATTACGAACAGACGTGACTGTTCTGAAAGGTTGCTTCCTTTTTAAGAAGAGCAGACGTGACTATTTTGAAGGGTTACTTTCTTTCTAAAAGTTGTGACTTGTTATGAACAGAAATGACTGTTTTAAAAACTTTATATATACATGAGTTTTAGTCAAGACTAAAAACTTTTGAACAATTCTACCAAAACAATCTCTACATTCATAATTCTTGAAGAACATTCATACTCTTACAACTTGAATATTCTTGTGTTCTTTATATCCTAGAAGTAATTTGTCTTTAACCTAGTTTGCAAGTATAGCGGGGGTAAATAACACTTTAAGAAAAGTGTCCAACATGTCTAGAACATTTTAAATTTTGTGATTTGATTTCAAGTTCTCTCAATTTTCTGCAACACCATTTAATTCATTGTTTATCCTTTGTTTTGTGGACTTCCAACCCCATTCTATTACAATCTTAAAGTGTCATTTGTTGCTATCATGGAGTCCACTCAAGAATCCGCTTTTAAAGTGATGAACCAAGATTTTGTGAAGTTAGGTCTCCTTGATAGAACTGACGCCAACTTCAGTCATTGGAAGGACGAGATGATGTTGTTCCTCACCGCTTTGAAAATTGCATTTGTACTTAATCCCACTCTTCCTATAATTCCTCTTCCAAAGGAGGATGAAGTTGCCACAAGGAAGGATGAACGAGATAAACGCCAAGAAGAGGAATTGCTTTGCAAGGGTCACATTCTCAACACCCTCTTAGATAACCTTTATGATCTCTTTACAACCTTGAAGAGTACAAAGGAGATTTGGGTGTTGCCTTAATGTGAATATGCATCTCAAAAGCAAGGCATAGAAAAATTTCTTATTAAAAGATATTTTGAGTTTAAATTTATTGATGATTCCTCTCTTATAGATCAAATCCACAATTTACAAGTGATTGGTTCAAACTTAAAGACTTGGGGTGTTGAAATTTTGGAATCATTATAAGTAAGGGCAATTATTACTAAGTTGCCTTCTTCTTGGAATGATTATTAAAAGAAGTTGTTGCACACTTATGAAATTTTAACTATCGGTAGTGTTTTGAAGCATCTTCAAATTGAAGAAGGTGTAATAAATCTTCAAAGAAAAGAAGTGGAAGGAGAACCAAAGGTGAATTTTGTGGATGAGAAGAAATCCAACAATTCTAAAAAGAAGAAACCTGAAAATTCTATTGCTAAAGACAAGAAAATTTGCTACAATTGTGAAAAGAAAGGGCATTACAAGGCTAAATGCAGATCCAACAAGAAGCAAAAAGGAAACAATGTGCCTAGTGCTAACCTTGTTGATGAATGTGCCTGTGACAGAACTTCACCTGACAACATCAATTCCTTCTAGGGATTGGTGGTATAATTCTGGTGCAGTAATTCATATGTCCAATAACAATGACCAATTCAAGAACAATGAAGTTCTTGAAGGACATGAAGTGGTCATAGCCAATGGTGTGAAAGCCAAGGTGTATGGAAAGGGGATTGTGCATTTGCTATTCACTTCCAGCAAAAAGTTGGTGCTCATTGATGTTCTTCATGTTCTAGATGTGATTAAGAATCTTGTTTTTGCGGATATCTTGAATAAGAAGGGCTTAAAGGCTGTATTTGAGTCAAACAATATAATCTTGTCTAAGAATGGTTATTTTTTAGGAAAAGGATATTCTTGTAATGACATGTTTAAGCTTAGTCTTAATAAAGTGAATGATGTTTCTCTTTATTTGGTTAATGCTTCTTATTCTTTATGGCATAGTAGATTAGGACATATTAGTCATAAAGTTATTCATTATATGTCTAAAAATGGACTAATCTCTTATAAAGGCCAAGTGAATAAGAAATGTTAAACATGCGTACAAGCAAAGATAACCAAACTTCCTTTTCCTAAAGTTGAAAGACATACAAAATTGCTTGATTTAGTGCATTCAAATATATGTGAATTTAATGGTTTTTTTTAATAAGAGGTGGTAACAAACACTATATTACTTTCATTAATGATTGCTTTAGATTTGTGCATGTTCATTTAATGAAAACCAAGGATGAAGCATTTAATAAGTTTAAGACATACAAGTCTTTTGTTGAAGATGAAGCATTTAATATGTTCAAGACATACAAGTCTCTTGTTGAAAATAAATTAAGTAAAAAAATTAAAAATTTGAGAAGTGATAAAGGAGGAGAATACTTCTATAATGAGTTCTCAAAATTATGCAAACAAAATGGTATTAAACACTAAACTAGTGCACCAAATACCCTAAGAAAATGGTTTGGATGAAAGGAAAAGTAGAACTCTACAAGACATAGTTAATTTTATGATGTTGAGTTCGAGTTTACTAAAAAACTCGTGGGGTAAGGTTTTGTTGGCTGCATGTCATTTGAAAAATTGAATTCCATCCTTAAAGACTAAAGTGTCTCCATATGAAGAATGGAAAGGAAGGAAGCCAAACTTTTCATATTTGAAAGTTTAGGGTTATTGATCATGGTTTTTCGATGTGTGTAAGTTGTAATTAATAACCTCGATAATCTGCAAGCATACAGGTCATGTGCGTAGTACCTAAGGTGTCGATCCTATAAGGAGGGATAATCTAATCCTAAAATCTAAGGCCAAATCAATTCATAGTAATTCAAAATGTAACAAAACCAAGGCAAGAATTTAATTCAATCATGCAACTCAATTCCAATAATCAATTACGAAAATATTAACAATGTAGCAACTACAACACACATTCAAGAATCAACCTAAAGGAACTATCAATTGAGAGAAAGGGGAATTTTACCTATCTTTAACGCTAACCTAATTGATTATGAATTATTGGATTATTAGTCCTAGACGATCATAGGGTTGATTACCCTAAATTTTAAACCCTAATTAGATTATGAAAAATTGCAATATCTCAATTAACAATCTATCCAAAATAATTAGATTTGAAGTTGTCCAATAAACTATTGGTAACTTATACGAGATCTCTTTTCACACAATTACTGATTTGATTAATTTCTCGTTTTTATTAAATGGCATTGCTCTTGTTATTCATTCAATTCACCCTCTTAGTCTATTACCAAATTATGCAATCACATAAATCAATCACAATAAATCTGACAAACATAAAACAATCAGATTTTATTAAATCAAAGATAAAAGACCCAAAGGTGAGTATAGAATATCTCAACATTCATAATCCCATCATCAAATTGCTATTCCTAATTCTATGCAATAATAAAAATGGAAAATAACAAGAAATATGATTCTAATCAGAGACAGGAGGCAGTGACATTAGAAAACTCCAAATTTGGGAAGTACATCGATGTCGGCTTCTTCTCCACTTCTCTCTTCCTCCTTCTCTTTCTCAATCTCTCAGTAGTTCTCTCTAGGTTTTATCTCCAAAAGTGGTTGATACAAAAGCTGTTTCATCTTCTTTGTCTTATTATTTATATACCTTTTGTGTTCTGAGTAGCCCTAGGGTTTTTCTGGGGTTCGAAAGATCCAAAAACTCCCCCGACACTTGAGTTCTTGAGTTTCTATTACAATCGTAGCATATAGGCCATGATGGAGGGTTGACTCTAGTGCTTCTGTCTCAATCATGGCAAGTTGTGTCACAATTGTGGGCCATTGTTTTGGCCCAAGTGTCTCCGAAACTTCTTCATTCTTTGATGTTGACCCTGAAATACTAACAAACACATCAAGGTACCTCAAAGGCATAATAATTAAGCTCGAAGACTTGTACTAACCCATAAAAACACTTAAACACAATTAATTCACAAACTAACACAATTCTAACCTAAACACATACTAAAAGATTAAGTTAATACTTATCAAAATAAGCCTTAAAACATGATGCAATTCACACTTATCAATAGCCCTATACTGTAACGTTTGTTTGTCCTCAAGCAAACAAAACAACAAACATAAAAAAATTCACACAACACACAATGCAGTAATGAGACAATGGCTTTAACTTTATGAAATAAATTTAATTGTAAACATAATCATTCGAGTCATTTCAAATCATTAACATCCAAAATCTGCATCTTAGGGCTTTGAACTACATATACATATCAATTCAGACTCAAGTGTTAAATTGTTTACCCTTTCCAATTGCACACATACATTAATAATTCTTTAGTCATTCAAACTCTGTACCTACTCCTAAGTACATTTTCATGAAAAGTCAAACTATTACAAGTTTGGTAGGTTTTTATTCTAAAATGCACACACTTTTTATTTACTTTTTGTGAATGTGGACTTAGTCTTTTTACGTGGAGGCAAACATGGTAATGAATGTCGATCTGCTTACTTAACTAAGTCATGTTTTTTATTAAGTTGCTTGGTTGGAACGTTATTATAGCCTTTTTACTCAAAGACACACATTTGTGATGCATGTTGATCCGGTTACTCAGCTATATCACTTTCTCAACTGCTACTAGCTCTATTCGAAACCCAAAGGCCAGCGAAATAGTTATTTATTTTAAAATTATCAAACATTGTTTTTTATTGCCTACCTTGTTGTTTTAGCTACTTGTTTCCATGAAAAATACTAGCAAGGCTACCTAAGTAGAACGACCTTAAATTATGATGAATGTAACAATTTAGAGGGTCACAAACTAACACTAAATCCTAATTAAGTTGCATATTTAGCCAAAGACCCCAATTCACTAATTTTGTGACCTAATGATTCTTCACAACCTAATATACTATGTTCAAAATTAGATCAATTCCAATCCATCTAAGCTATTGACATATTGACGCAATTGATATTATGCAACCTAAACAAACTATCATACAATATGCAAAATTCACACTCATGATAAAAACAAACAACCTCCCCACACTTGAACAACACATTGTCCTCAATGTGAGAGGGGTGCACCAACACAGTAGGGGGAATAAAACTTAATATATGATAAACATAAGAGGAAAAAACTAAAAAAAAGAAAAGAAAAGGGTTAAAACACGAAACCCTTTATGGTGATGGAGGTGGTAATGGCAATAGTGTTGAAACCAAATCTGCTTGACATCGAGATTGTTTCCCTATCTTATAAGTGATTCGAGAAACTAAAAGAATTAGCAATCCAAACCATTCCCAATCATTCAAACATATTTAAAATTTAAAACAAACCTAACTAGATGATAATTTAAATCTAACTACTGAACATGCTAAGTTAGGGTCATTAGCTTGACCTTAAAGCTCAGCTAGGATCAATTATGAGCGGCTTGCTTCTACCCTTTTCGTTCAACATCAGTTTTGTGGTTTATAAGTAAGCTACAAATTGCAAAATGATCAGATGGACAATATTGATAAAATTATGAAAACTAATTAAGCTCAGTAATGTCCTTTTTCTGAGTGAACTATCAACAAAACAGGGAATAACAAAACTCCTTGAATCTTCCATGGAATCTAATAGTTTGCTCGGTAAGAGGGTGAGTTGTTCTATTCTTGGTTCTTCCTCATTTGCCCTCATCTCCTCTTCTTCTTTAGCTTTGTGAACAGAGACTTCCATAGCTTCTTCAAACTTGATGTCCATTATTAATTGTTCTTTGTCCTCTCGTTACTTCAAAGATTCAAACACATCAATTTTTCTGAATGTGTCACACTCCTCTGGATTCTTTAATACATCATTCATGCTGAATGTTACTTAGTCATCACTAATCCGAATGATGAGGTTCTCTTCATAGTCATCTACCCAATTATTTTCAATGTTCAAGCATGGTATACCAAGATCTAAGGAATAATAAAGAGAGTTGTCATTCTTTTCTTCATCCTCTTTCCTCATTTCTTGATCTTGTACAAGATAATATTCAACATGTTCTTCTACTAGGTCTTCTTGTTCTTCCCATTTCTAAGTGTGATAGCCTCATATTGCTCTCGTTGATATGATTCCATATTGCTCAGAAAGTCTTCCACACTTCTCTTACAAAATTCATGAAAATTTTTCTTACTTGAATCTTCAGGTTGTGAGTAGAAGTAGCTTGATTTTTCGTTACTTTATCAAATTGTTGTTCCAGTCTCTTCTGGTTCTCTTCCATGTCTGTTAGCTTATCCATGATTTTACCCAAATTGAAATCCCATAAACTGGACTCATCTTGCTGAAATTCAAATAGGTCTTAATGTCCCATGTGAGTACTTGCATTGTTGGACCAATAGAAATCTGGGTGGTTCTGCCACCTCAAAGTGTACGAGTTCATATAAGGATGATGATTTCCCTAACTAAATTGGGGCTTATTGAAATCTGCAAGAGTCCTTTGCTCTCTATAATATACATTATCTATGATTGTTCTTTTTATCTCTTCTTACAACTCTTATGATTTACCATTATTTTCTGGTGATATCCAAGTTAATGCGTGGTCTACTTTATACCCATTTTATTAATTAAAAAGAACGTGAAAAAGCCTTAAACTAAAGAACTAAACTAATCGCCTCCCCAAAAACGGTGCCAAAAACTTGATCGTGGATACGGGTGGTTCGCATAATGCCTAAGGTATCGATCCCACGAGGATGGATAATCTAATCCTAAAATCTAAGGCCAAAACAATTTGCAATAATTCAAAATGTAACAAAACTAAGGCAAGAATTTAATTCAACCATGCAACTCAATTCCAAGAATCAATTATGAAAATATTAGAAAAGTAGCAGTTGCAACACACACTCGAGAATTAATCTAAAGGAATTATCAATTGAGAGAAAGGGGAATTTCTAGCTATCTTTAACGCTAACCTAATTGATTATGAATTATAAGATTATTCCTAGATGATCCGATGGTAAATTACTCTCTCTTGAGTTATAACCATTAACCCTAAATTTTAAACCCTAATCAGATTATAGAAAATTGCAATCTCTCAATTAACAATCTATCTAAAACTCTAATTAGATCTAAAGTTGTCCAATAAACTATCGGGAACCTATTCAAGATCTCTCTTCACACAATTACTGATTTGATTAATTTCTCGTTCTTATTAAATCTCCTAACTCTAATTGGCCCAATTTAATTATTTGTCATTCGATTCACCCTCTCAGTCTATTACCGAATTATGCAATCACAGATTCAATCACAATAAATCCAATAAACATAAAACAATTAGATTTTATTAAATTGAAGATTAAAAAAACCTGAAGGTGAGTATAAAATATGTCAACATTCATAATCCTACCATCAAATTGTTATTCCCAATTACATACAATAATAAAAATAGAAAATAATAGAAAATATGATTCTAAACAGAGACGAGAGACAGCGACACCGGGAAACTCCAAATTTAGGAAGTACGTCGATGTTGTCTTCTTCTACACTTCTCTCTTCTCTCTTCTCTCTTCCTTCTTCTCTTTCTCAATATCTCAACAATTCTCTCTAGAGTTTATCTCCAAAGTGGCTGATGCAAAAACACATGGTCAGTAATAATTCTAAAATTGTAATATGAATTAATTAAATGCTAAGAAGGTTCATGTGTGCGACATGTCTGAACCTTTGTGAATGATGGTTTAAGCAATGAACCATTAGTTATTTCTTTTGGATTTTATGATATGTTTTTACTATAGGATGGTTTAAGGCGAAAGCTACCTTCCTTTAGGTATGAATGCTTCTTTGTGTTTTGTTTTTTTTTTATGTCACAAACTAAGTAGGGGATTGTTAAAAATCAGTTTGTGATATAAGTAGTTAAAGTCAAACTTGGAAATGAAGAGTTACTTCCTTTCCAAAAGTTGTGATTTGTAGTGAACAGACGTGACTGTTCTGAAAGGATGTTTCCTTTCTAAGAGTTGTGTCTTGTAGTGAACAGATGTGATTATTATGAAGGGTTGTTTCCTTACCAAGAGTTACGACTTGTAGTAAGCAGACGTGACTGTTCTGAATAGTTACTTTCTTTCCAAAAGTTGTGACTAGTAGGGAACAAACATGACTGTTATGAAAACTCTATATAGACATAAGTTTTAGTCAAGATTAAAAATGTTTGTTTTTAACAACTTTTACCAATAGAATCTCTGCATTCATAATTCTTGAAGAACATTCATACTTTTGCAACTTGAATGTTCTTGTGTTCTTTGTATCCTAGAAGTAATTTGCCTTTAACCCGGTTTGCAAGCATAGTGGGTGTAAATAACAATTTAAGGAAAGTGTCCAACATACTTAGAACACTTTAAACTTTGGGTTTTGATCCCAGGTTCTCTTAATTCTCTGCAACACCATTTAGTTCATTATTCATCCTTTGTTTTGTGGACTTCCAACCCCCATTCTATTACAAGGAATGTTGCCTATCATTTAAAGATGCCCAAAAGACTACAGTACACCTTACCTTTCCATGTGAGTTTTTTTTATGTAGGTTCCTCGAAGATATAAAAGAACCATAATATAGCAAGTCGAAATGTGCCCCTTCGATGGTGTAAAATCAAATTGATGATGATATAATTAAGATTCTTGACCATCATATTTTGGGAAAGCATAATAAGAATCAAAGGATGGAATTTTTGGTGCCATGGAAAGAAAGGAAAGTTGCTGGTGCAACGTAGGAGCGAGACCACAAATCACCTAGAGTTCTTTCCCCTTTTTGATGTGTAGTACAAATTTGTAGACTCTAGACATGAACCCTGGTCCATGCAACACGAGAACAACTTCCGATCCATTAGTAGAGAGGATGTTCAACAAGATACTCTGAAGATAATCCATCGACTAAAGCATCTCTTCGGGACTACTGCAATCGCTCGTTACCTGATCCCTAATCTGGTTGGATTGGGTGAATGGGGAAAGACGTGATCTGCGCTTACCCCATTTTTGTAAAATGCCTCATTTTCTGTTGTATGTTTTAAGTGTTGTCTTGCTTTGTGAGAAGCTACTGGTGTATGTTTATTAGACCTTGTAGTTGCTTGTTATTCTTCACGTGTTCACGTATGGGGCAACCTATTATTAATACAAGTATTTTCTTAAAAAAAATGCTTAGGAAAGAGACACTTCCTTTGGTAGTTTGAGGAGAAGATAAAGACCTACCTTAAGAACCTCTTGATAAGGATGTTGACTCCTTCGAGTGAAGGAGGTCTATAAGTCCAATTGCACATTTCAGACTAATTTGGTAGCAAACAAAATTTTACAACTTGGAAGCCAAAGTGATAAGGCAAGGGGAGCAAATTGTAGCAACAAAAACAATTCAACTTGGAGATGGCTTCAAGCATAGCTAGTGGAATACTTCAAGCATTGATTTGACTCAGTCAAGGTCTAGATCATCAAAGTGAAAACTTCTTACAACAATTCTGGAGCAAGTAGAATTGTTCTAGCTATTAGATGGACCAATGATGGGTTGGCAGTTATGACAGTTATTAACTATGTCAGTTGATCAGTTATAGGGTTGGTCAACTGTTCTTTAAGTTAATCTAATGTTGCAATAATATAAGGGACAAGTTTGGATAAGCTTGTCTGAAGAGTTATGTTGCTTCAAACATAATTGTGTGGTAACTTTTATAACCTGCTATGTTAGGTATTTATACAAGTGTAATGTGTTAGTGTAAGACAAATATAGTCTCACCTTAGTATTGTTATCAATCTTATTTTAGGTATTTGTACAAGTGTAATGTGTTAGTCTGAGACAAATGCAGTCTCACCTTAGTATTGTTATCAATCTTCTGCATGAATAACACATATCATTCAGTGCCTTAAACTTGTTCTTGTCCCTACTCACTAAAACGAGACACACACTAGGTGTTTGTGAAAATAACACATCTGCTAGGTGTTTGAGAGATTGTGGATGAGGATATAATAAGGCGTTCATAATTCCAAGTTCGTATATGGGTCCATAAGCACTAGTCAATTATGTGAAATTTCAATGAATGTATTAGTTAAGAAATAGAATGTATCTGTGAAAACCTAGTGGTAGTGAAGCCAAATCTTTCTTTACTTTCTCAACATTCTATTATATTAGGAGATTTTTTTTTGGTTTCCCACGAGGTATTTTAGGAAGGTCTCTGGTTAGGTCGGTCGTGCTGGGCCCGAACCCAGTCATAACGACCCATGGGCCGATCGGTCCACCCTTCAAGGATTGGTCTCACGCCTATCGGCTAAGCAAGGCCCAGGCCCAGGGCCAGATATATACAGCCCACTTGCAGACGAAAAC
>JANSVB020000189.1:1746216-1760840 GCA_025504935.2 Erythroxylum haughtii
AACATTTTAAATTTTAAATTTCTTGTTTTATAAAAGTTAAAAAAATATGAATATAACTATTTCTGTGTTGAGTTTGTCATTTATCACAATTTGGAGTGAATGCCTTAATAATTGGATTCCAGAGGATGTGGCCGTGAAAATTGACACATGTGAACGTGAACAACTGCTTTATCCTTTGGTTCAATTTTCTTTTGATTTGATTGCAGGCTTAACCTATTCTCGTAATTGATAATTGTGTAATATTTTTTATCAATTATAATAATAAAGTTCATTATAATTGATCGTTATTTTTTTAATATAAATAATCTAATATTAAAATTAGTCTTTTAAGTTATTTTGGTATAAAGACTTATAAATGTATAATGCATATATTTTAAATTTTTTATTTTGTATAAGATATAACGTGATTAGAGGTCTAAATAATCTCTATAAGTATATACTTATAATAAAGATAAAAAATTGTATGAAAAATAAAATTTTAAGAAAATTGTGAATAATAAATTACTAAAAGATTTAAATAGTTTTCTTTTGTTTTGGACTCAATTTGAAGAATAAGTTTTAAATTAAATGAATTTTGAGTTAAGCTCATGTTTAAAAAAACTAGAAAGTGTACTATAGTCATTGTTATGTAATATTTAAGACATGATTTTTTTTAAACCTACTCCCAATGTGTTTGCTTCCTTATTTAAGAATGTTGTCTTTTCGTTCTTGATGGTACAATACTCTCTTGTGATTGGGAGTGACTTTTGAGTGTTGTTGTCTCTTGCGATTGGGAATGTCACTTGTCACACATTTTTAGGAAGTGAGTTCATATAACCCTTAAGTTATCTCTTTGAGAAATAATTAAGTGTTGTTAAGTTTAGTTGTTTGATCTTTCGGAAATCTTCTCATTTTTCTATTCAATTTCAAGCAATTCTATTTCTTTCTAATAACCTATTTTGCTTTCTTCCTATTGAAGCGTCAATTGTAAATGTAGAGGCGGAAGATCAAATTCTTTCCATTAAATAATATTTTTTTTACTATTGTTGAATTGGTTATTTGTTTCACTTCCTTCCAAATCACTTTTCTTTTTCAATTCTGACACTTACTTATATCAATAGAATCACTGTTCAACTTAAGTTTCACTCTTGTATAAGTTTTGCTCTTAAATTTAGTTGTCTTGATTTATTGTACTTGTTATTTTCTATAAATATCTTTTTTGAATTCTTAAACCTCTACAATATAACTCTCATTGTATGTATTAAAAGGCGATCATAAATCTCTGCAGTATAACTCTTCCTCCTTATGAATGGTTACCAATTGTTGAATAAATCATTCAAATGTACTTTTCATATAAAGATGATAAAATGATCTTCTAAATCTTCCTTTGTAATTTGGTTTATGGAATATGGAGAGAATGTAAAAATAGGATATTCTCAAATTCAGATGCAACTTTTTATCTATATAATTAATCGAGGTTACAGTTCATTATTAATAGCTATTAGAGACTATCTTTCATCTCTAGACAACTCTAAACCCCTTACATATAAGGCAATGTAAGCAAAATTTTATATGCTAGCTTGTGAGTCAATTGGTGGGATTATGTTTAGTACTTAATTGAATTTCTTATTACATATGGTTTCCACTATCTATTACTCTATGGTTAACCCCTTTTTAAAGGATGTTTCATGACTTTTTTCAATGATGGTTGTTAATTCCTTTTTAAAAATTATAATGCTTTTGTTATTCTCACTACTCCAGCCAGGCTTTCAATTTTCCTTATTAGTGCTTCCATTTGATATGAGGAGTTTATGCACCTTTTCCTACTTGATTTCTAATAAGCTCCACTCATTCCAATAATTAGAACAGGGGGGTAAATGCTTTCTAGTGAGCAGGGATAGAAAGGAGATAATTATTCATCATCGTCTCCTTAATTAGCTATAAGGTGGCTTCCAAAGTCTTGCTATTCAAATTATAGTAAGTTAATTAAAGAGTTAAAATGACGAGGATTTTAACTACGTATTTATTAAATTACATATTTTGTTATCTTTATATTAAATTATGGTACTTTGTTATATCAAATTCTATAACTTATTTCGGTTTATTTTCCTTTTTGCTTTAGACATTAAGGCCTTGTTATATAAAATTGTGGTAATAAAATCGTTAGAAAGAGCATATTATTGAATTGGTTTGATGAGGTGCTTACATTTTTTAATTGTTGGAAATTAAAAGAAATTTTTTTGTAATGCCAAAGTTAGTAAATTTTAAGTTTCATTATGGTGGGGTATTGGAAAGAAATGGAAACAACAATTATGTTGGAGGTAAGATCAAATAGATGAGGGATATTGGTGTTGATGAACCTAGTATGTTAGTACTAAAAGGAGTATTGTAAGATAAAGGGCATAAAGTTGTATCTATATTTTACAAATTTCTAGAAGAGTCAATAAGATGCTCGAAAGAGTTGATTTTACAACCTGATAAGTTCATGTTGTCAATGCTTCAACGCATGGAAAAATTGAAGAACTATAATGTTGAAATCTATTATGAGCATGGTTATGATAATCTTGCAGGTGATGGTGAAGAAAATGATTTTGATATAAAAAAATGAAGAGGGTTTGTTCCAAGTTTAGGTAGAATGAGATGAAGAAGATTGTGTTTTGGAGATGTCTGAATATGAAAATGATATAGGTGATGATGAAATTTATGCAACTAATGATGAAGAATATGTTAATGCAAAAGCTAATAAGAAGAAATATGGGAAGAAGATAGGTAGTGGGTTTGAATATACTGGTGTTATCGATAAGGTGGGAAGTAGTGGAAAATGTAGTAATGAAGAGCAAAATTATTCAAACAGTTCACAAAGAGAACTAGAAAGTTGATAGGGTTAGTGTAGTGACTATGAGGACAATGATGCTAAAGGTTAATCACCAAGATGCAGTGATGATGGTGGGTGCGAGGCCTTTGACAGAAGGAAGAAATATGTTAGTTTTAATCTAAAAGTGGACATGAAAGGTTTCCAGTTTGAAGTTGACATGAAGTTTAAGGATGAGGTTCAGTTTAGGGAGGCAACAAAAAGTTATACAATTATAAATAGAATTGATCTTTCAATGACGAGATCTGGTGTGACAACGGAAGTTATTTATGATCCAAACTGTCCTTTTAGGATTTATGCTAGTTGGATTGGAAATGAAAAAACCTTTGTAGTAAAGATATTAGAAAACAAGCATATTTGCAAGAAAGTGAAAAGAAACAAGCAAGCTAGTAATTAGTAGATAACAAATCAATTCTTACATAACTTTACAAAGAATTGGCGAATTAGCAAGATGATAGATGATTTTCATTTGCCAATGTCAACTAGATCCTAAACTTGTTAGGCTAAGCAAACTTGCTCCAGTGCCTCCCAATAGATGAATCTGCTCGTATTGAACTTTTTGTCCTTCAGACACTGGTACTGTTCCTCCTAGGCTTCAATATTGAACAGTAACATCCGCGGTGGCTCTGGGGGCTAGGCTGTAGTAGAAGATCCTTCTCCTCGTTGTCTCTTTCTAGGGGTCTCCCTTTAACGTCATGATCTTGTTATTGTGCTTGCAACTTTGAATAAGTGTGCTAAGATTGACAGATAATTTACAGAAATATGCTTTTCCCCATACTTAAAATTGATTATGCTCAGTAACTGCGAAAACAAACTAACAATGAAAAACTAATATATATATATGAGTAATAAATTAACACATATAAATAAAGAAATAAATAAACAATTAAACAAATTTAATTAGAAAATCAAATAAAAAACTATTTAATCTTAAAAATAAAATTAGAAATCTTTTAATTAATAAATTTAACCAATGTAATTGTTAAACTACCATTTTAACCCTAAATTTGAAATTTAAAAAAGCCTAAATTTATGATTACATAAAATTGAAGAAATTAATATTAAATTCATGCAATTAAACACAAGCCCTATATTAATTACCATAAAAAAATAATTAACCTAATTAAATGAAAAATATCACAATTAAACAATTAGTGAGCAAAAATAGTAAGTTTACGCAATTGAAGTTAAATTTTCACCAAAATTTTAAGCAGTTAGTCAAATTAAATCATAAAAGCAATTGGGCAATGGTTAAATCCAACTATTAAATCATAATTAAGCATGAAACCACACAAATTCTCTATAAATCCCTAAATCATAAACTTGGCATTTTTATTGAAAAATGTGATACTTGTCTCTTAAATTGTTGAAGGATCTAAAGTGTTAGACTATTGAGACTACTGATTCATATGAGTGACATCATATAGAATGAATTTAGTACATTTGTGATATGATTTTATGATTGTATTCATATGCATAATATTAGCATACACACATGAGTTGTTATTTAGACAAATTGCACTCAATTGACATATTCCCAGGTATGAAATTAAAATGAATATAACATGAATGTGTATTTCCAATGCCTTGTACTTTGGATTACCAATGACAAGAATTGATAGACTATAATTGGTAACTTGGAATTTATTGTTACAATTGAGAAATTGATGAATTAAAATATACATTTGGCCTAGGAAAAATGCCAGGTGGTAAGACAAATTGACATATAAAAATTAGGATAATTAAGCCTATAATTGAGTTACATTTGGCATAGATAAACGAGCGACATTTGGAAACCTATTTATGGGACAAATGGAAGGCATGCCTAGTGACACATGTCAAGGTAATAAGGTGACACCTAGCACTTAATGTGGCAAGCTAATACAAAAATGTTTCCGCCGAGTTCATTTCTCTTCTTTCCTTAGTCTCTTCACCGAAATACACTCTCTTCCATAGCCCCGGAGTTTTTCTTCAACTGTGTTCAATTACCACTCAAGATCCTTACAAGATTATGCACCAAGAAAGATATATGTTGTTTTCTTCTATTCTCTTATCATCTTGTTGTTAAACCAATCTACTTCCATCTTGTACTTGGATGATTTTGCATACATGGAGAGCTGAATTAGCTTGATCTTTGAGGTGAAATTTTGAGCTAGACAAGTAAGTAAAAGATTGATATTTATGGCATATTATCATGGAGAATTTTTATTTTAATTTTGATGTGTGAAAGATAAAAATCTGTGATTTGTCTAATGAATAATTTTTGAATTAGGTTTGGATATGAATTTGATAAGGGATTAAAGCATGAATAAGGTAGAATTGAAGATAGAGTATGGAGGAGTAAAAATTCGAAGCAAATTGAAGGTTATAGGTGAGTGAACCGAAGATCGTGGGATTTATAAGGCTCCTTCCCACAGTAGTGGGAAGTAATTAGAAAGGTTGGTATTGGGCAATTGTTGGACTACATAAGGTTAAGACACTTTATAATGGTGTAATTGGACTTGATTGGGGCCTTAAATGAACCTAGAAAGTTGTTTGATTAAATGGTTAAGTGTTTGATAAGTTTAAGTTGTTAATTGAGGTTATAAATTGAGGAATGGAATGATTGATATGAATGTATATGAATTTAAGAAGTATGAGTTGTTAATGGTATAAAGATGTTCATATGAATGCAAATGTGATTCAAATGATATAAGAAATGAATTAGGTATGATTGAATGAGAATTAGGAAATTATGTGAATACTTAATGCTTGGAAAGGATTGATGAATGTATGATTGATGAATTTAGGGTAACCAAACTTACTTAAGGCATAAACCTAATTGCAAACTAGATATATGCAAGCTATGAAGAATGAATGATCAAGATTTGTGAATAAGGATACATACCCAGGATAGTCAATTAAGCATACATTAAACATAACACATATAAACATGTGTATGATTGAATAATCATATAATTGATCAACTTAGTAATGTGTGAACTATATGTATGTATTGCATGATTAAAGAAGCACTAGTAGATCGTCAGCATCTAGACATTGCCAGGTCGCCAAGGCAATAGCTTATCTGGCGCGTACTGTGAGTTAACCTAGATGTTTTCTCACTATATTTGAATTGTTTTAATTAATGTCAATTACTGAATTTACTGATATAGTTGTGATAACTCCAGACATTATTGGTTCAAGAAGCTTGATATTCGGGAATGTATTGGAAGTGCTTACTGATTGTATGTGAACGGGGAAAAGTGTACTTAACTAAATGTTGAATGTTGGACCTAGATCCGATGATTGTGATAACTGACTGTGTACATTGAAAGAAAGTGAGTGATCACATATTATGTGGAATGTTGCACTCCAACACATGAATATACGTGGTCAGATAAAGGAGTTGTGACCTGAGTGACCAATATGAAAAGAGTTAAAGCTTAGAATGTAGGTACGGGACAACATTTTAAATAAATCTGGTATCCACAACGGATGTGGGACAATTAACTAGGAACTCGGTTACAACAAAATAAAAATGGAAGTAATGGCTCATGTGCATTTACATCTATATCTTTACATGTGTTCATGAGATTGATTGCAAATAAATGTTAAATTGTGTTGATATAATGATGTGTAATGTTTGTGAACATGTTGATGATATGAAGAATTGAAATAAATGATTGGATTATTCCAAAATAGATTGCTTGAAATGTTTGTAGTTTATGATGTACTTATTAAAATATGATGTATAATATGATTAGCTAATCAATACTGAATGATGTGATATATAGGATTTGATTCTGAATGATGTGGTATGCAAAGTTGGATAATATGAAATACTTGTGAATTTGGTTAAATACTTGTGATATTTGTGTTTTTTTCAATGAGTACTTCAATGATGGTTCATCCATTGAGTTCACAAAACTCGTCAAAATTGCGAACGTTGATTTTTCAGGTATTGAGGAGACCTAGCTTCTCTAGCTAGTCTAGTTGAAGTAGCTTCTGCATTTAGACATGGGTCAGTGTCAGGATCAATTTTACCTACAAATATCTTAGTTATATTGTATCAAGAATTGTATCTCTTAACTGTTGTATAATATGCATGCGAATTTTAGAAATGAAATGGCATTTGAGATTGTATATGTTTGTAAATGAAATGGGACAATATGATTGTGAATGAAATGAGTCAAAATGAAGATTTGAAATGCTTTTGTTTTGAAATGATTAAAATATGTAAATAGTTTATATGTGATGCCTTTAAATTTTGAAAATGCGACTGTCTTAACATGTCTTTTTCTAGAGTATGTTCCCAAATATCATTTGGTATGTCAGGCATATGTTCCATGGGAGTGGTATGTTACAACTATACCAACATAAGGTCATGTTAATACCATGTTAGCAATTATTATTTATGAAAAGAAGTTGAAATGGGTGTTAAGCAACATAAGAGCCTACAAGATCCTAGGTTGGAACTATGTTTGACAAAATTTTAAGGTTTTATGACCAAAAAGAGAGATATACAGTGGAAAAAAGGAGAGAAGTTTGATTAGAACACCAAAAAAGCAATTGGAAGCTGACAAAAAGCATCTAAAATTAAGAATACCTCATAGAAAAGCAAGAGGATTCATCAAAAGCATAAAAAATTCAGGATCTACGAGAACTTGTTCTTGTTTCTTATGTTCTTTATTGTTAATTCTTGGGTTTTTTTTACTATAAACTAATTGGATATAAATCTAGATGGGGTGAACCTTAGGTTATTACTTTAAATTGATTTTTTTTTACTTAATGAAAGAATATAGTTTTCTAAGAATTGTTTATATTTACTTATTATGTTGAACTGAAGTATCAAACACAAAAGGTTTAATTTGGAATTCATATATAGGACTGAATTAGAGAAGATCTTATATATATGGGTAGATCACAATATGAATAATGAGGGTTTAATGGAACCTAGATATAGGATCACATAATACTTTTGAGTTAGAGTGAAATCTAATATAGGAACTTATGGAATGAATTAATGCACTCTTTGGGAGTTCTGATTTAAGAGAGTTTTTTACCAAAATACTTAAGGATGTGGATTGTATACCTTAATAGATTGTACAATTGTAACTTTAGAATTCTTATCAGTCTAAATAACCATAGTTAATTATCAAATCAAAATAAATTCAAGCATAGAACAGTTATAGGGGACTTTCATTTGGAACTTTTTTATCAACTAGTTATTTATTCTTAATTATAACTTTGATTTGGTGATTGTTAATTCCTATCTTAAATTAGTTAATTTTTTCTTAAAAGTCAATCATTCATTATGTCATATTGGATAATAGAAAGATGATCAATACTAGTGGTTAATACAATCTTTGTAGGATCAATCGTTGACTCACTAAACTATACTATAGGAATCAATTGGTGTCTTTTCCTTAATGATTTTTCTTTAGGATTGTTTTATGTTTCATATAAGATTAAGGGAGGCAAAACTTTTTTAATTAAAAGTTGCACAGTAATCAGGCTAAAGAACATTGATATTATTAAAGACTTCTGATATGGTTTGTTTAACAATTATCAATTAAAAACAGGCAAAGTGCTGGATCATGGTAGTTTGGTATCAACTTCTTCCTTTATTGATGCATCATCATCAAACACAATTAGAAGTCTAATTCATAAAGGAACAAAGGGCTTCTTATAGTACGATAGAGTTTGCTAAATAATTGGAAGTAGATATTGTAATTATAGCTTATAAGCATTTTGAAATCAATAGGTCAAATTTTGAATGTAAAACTTTTGACCTATTGATTTTAATAGGGTTTTTAGTATTTGGTTAGTTTTTAAAAATTGTAACAGAAAAATATGTTTAGTTATATTTCCACTTTAATTTTTAATTTTTCATGATTTTATGAACTAAATAGTAATTTTCTTTTCTATTTAATTATTTATTTATATTTAAGATTTTCTAAAACATATATAAATATGTTAAAAATTCAAGACGACTTTTGACAACAAATACTTTATAGAACAAAATATTTTTAAAAGAATATGAATTCTTAAAAAGTCAAATCAAAATTAAAAATCCGAAAAAATTTTACAAAAATATACATCTATTTTTATGTTTTTTTTTAAAAACCATATATTTCAAGTACATAAATAAATTACATGCCAATTTATTAAATAAAACATATATTAAATTATAGTATTTATTTAATATAATATTTAGATATGTTATATAAATGAAAATTAATTATTATTACTTAATATTTTAATATATTAAAAACTTCTATAATGAAGCTAATACACTAACAACACAAATATCATCCCCCGACTCTAAACTAAAACTATTAAACTAAATTCGAGTCAAAGCTGACAGTATTTTTAATTGTAGTAGTCCATACTGCAGGAACCCCAAATAAATGAAAATAAATCAGACATGAGTGGAGAATGACAAACTAATAAGGTATAAAAGCATATTCCAAATTTAAAGTGTTATTATCTCAAATTATTCACATTAAAAGCAAGCTTAACAACATAAGTACACTGTCTAGACTAAACATGGATAACATCACTCAAAACTGAACATGTTTTAATACGTAACTTTCCCAACTACTTGGGAACATTAAAGGCACAATCTTTTCTCAAACATCATTATTCAAACTCAGGTTTTCTAAACAAACATCATTCTTCATCATTATCACTAATGGTTGTTACCATATCAGCCGCCACCACCAGAACCGTATTTCTTGCCAAACACAACCAGTTGAAGCTTGTCATAACCAGCCAGCACACCAGCACCAGCCACAGCCCGCAGTATGTTTGCACCAGCACCCTTAAAAAGTGACCTAGCACCTTCATTCTTGATGATCTGAGAAAATGCAGCCATGGAGCTCTTGTACTTCACAGCTTCTCCTGAGGTCATCATCATCCTTCTGCGCACTGTGTCAATGGGATAAGATGCCAAACCAGCACCAATTGTGATACCCCATCCCAGGAAGAAACTTGCCAGGAAACTATCCTGCAATCCATTGTAAACAAGAGAACATGCTTCAAAACAGTGAAACAAAAGCTGGCATAATCTACGCACATGTAAATAGCAGTTTGACTCCAATTATCTACAGATTTTACACAGTTCAATAGGCCAAGAACCCAATATCGGATCAAATACTTCCTTCATCCACAACTAATTATGTATACTACCATATAATATGTGTCATATGATATTTTTCAGCTTTACCACGTGAATAACAGAACTAAACAGAACGCGTATAAAGGTAAACTTCAAATATAATAAACACAAGCACATACCTGCAAACCATCAACCAAAACCACAGGTTTCAGGGAATCATACATTCCAAAGTAAAGGCCCCGATATACGATAATTCCAACACAAGAAATGTTGAATCCACGATAAAGTCCAACAACACCATCTGACTTGATGGTTTTTCTGTAAACATCAATAAGGCCATTAAATTGCCTCTCACCACCCTTTTTGGCAGCCTTTGCATCATTAGCCAATCGTGTTCTGGCATAATCCAATGAATAAACAAAAAGAAGGGATGAAGCACCAGCAAGTCCACCTGATGCTAAGTTCCCAGCAAACCATTTCCAGTAGCCATCCTTGTCTTTCTTGAAGTTAAACATCCTCTTGAAGTAATCTTTGAATGCAAAGTTGAGTGCCTGATACATTCCCAAAGACATCAAAAAATTGATGGACAGTCATTTGCAAGAAAACAGAACGGATTACTGGTGCATAACTAGTTTGTCGAGAACAAAGCCTAGAAACAATCAACTCGCCATTACTTCTACCTTTAACAAAACATAGGGGTAAGGGTAAGAGAGTCTCCTCGAAGACTAGCGAGGAGTAGCAAGCTTTTCATTCAAATTGTAGTGTGAAAAAAGATGGCAACATTTGAAAGCTATTTATAAATTATCAACATCCAAAACAGCAACATAAATCCAAAAACTAAACTAACCTGGGTGGGAAAATATCTGATAACATTTGCAGTATTGCCTCTCCAAAGAGCAATTACACCCTCATCCTTGATGGTCCTAGCAAAGCAATCAGATATACCTTTGTATGGTCCAGATAGCCGACCAGCTTTGATCATCTCATCTTGATTTTGAATCAAGAGTTTAACACGCTCAATTGGGGCAGCAGCTGACTTGGAAACAGCAGCTGAGACTCCTCCCATAAGGAAATCCACCAAAAAGTTGCCTTTCTCAGATGGTGCTTGAACCAATATTGGCGAGAGAGATGACATAAGCAGCAAGCCATTTCCCTGACATGCAGGGCTGAAAGGGCTTTTAATATCATTAGCATATTGCTCAGTCATACAATAATTTCTGGCATGAAAACTGGGAGATAACTTGGAAAATAGAGAAGAATGGCCATGAATCTTCTGCAACACTGATGGATGCCATGGTCCATCTTCCATTTTGCAAATTAGGATGGCTACCTTAAGAAAAAGAAATCATGAGTAAAGTAAACTCCATTTCATGGAAAGTGAATGTCAGAAAATCAAATGCAGCAAAATGTAGGAGATAATTTTTCAATACTAAATGTGTACATGGCACTCAAAAATGAAATTATCTCCAGCCTAACCGTCTGAAAAAGAATCACTCAGCGTAGAAAATAAGATGAGAAACTTTGATAACTCTATTATTGTCAAAAAATACTATTGTGTTGACACAAGCTCAAGCTAGCATATTTGATAAATCGAAACCTAAAATAATGCATAAACTAACAAAAACACTCATATCAACAAGAGCTACACTGAATTAAAATCAATTCCTAAACGTCAATAATTTGTAAAATTTGAAGGGGAATTCGGTGACGAAAATGGCAAGTTATACACAAGTGAAAATCCTTATACTCGGCCCGCACTTTTACTCATCAAGGTCTCTTTGCGCCATATCACATGTTCATTACTCCTATATCTTTCAAAGCAACAAATTCAATAAAAATTCCATTTCAAAGCTCACATGAAACACACGTTTGAAATAAGATCTATATCAACGATAACGAGCAAGCAGATGTACATAGAAAACATAAATTAACAATACAAACAAAAATATCAAAACTACAATATCTTAGGTCGAAGCCCAGTGATTCACACAATCCGAAAGCCAAAAACAAAGTAATCACAAACATTTTTTCGCGAACAATAACTGGAAGCTTAGATTAAACAAAACGCTATAATATCTAGCAGAAATGTAAAAAGGTGATTGCAAAAAGAGAAGAGCGAACCTCAGGCACCTCCTGATTGTGCGGAGGAAGTGAAGAGCTGTCCTTATATTATAGATGACTGCAGATGACTAGGGTTATGTTTCTGATTCGAAATGACCATTTAAACCTTCTAATTCCAATTTTCGATTTCTAGAAACAGGCTTCTTGGCTTCCATTGCGGTGAGGCTGCTCAAGTGTAAGTTAAGTGGAGGGTACGGTTGACCTCCTTCTGTGTCTATCTTGTTTTATTGGACGGATAGACGTTCATATAATCAGATAAATATATAATAATAAAAAATAGGTTATTTATTCCTTAATTTAATTTCTTTCTTTTAAAATTATATTTTGGAGAAAGAATCAAAATTTATGATTAAATAAAATTTTAAATTAATAATCAAATCTCTTTATTTGATTATAAATTAAACTATAACTTTAATTAACATTGTATTGAACTTAACTTAGTATCTATTAAGTTTCAATATCTAATGTTAGAAAAAACATATCAATTTTTACAGGTAATATTAGTATAACTCGATCATAATATAATCAAATAATATGTGAAAGATAGGTTCAATAAAAGGACAAAGTGAGTAAATGAGTCACTTTAATCAATTGGAAAATGAAAGGATGAATAAAATCAGCAAAGTGGACCATATATGTAACTCAAATGAGATTCAGTGCACTTTGAGTGAAGATCAAGTAAAGATGATAACAATCAAGTACTTCACTTATAATTCAACCAATGCAAATTTCTTGTAGAATTGTTTATTATTAATGTTTAGGAGCTCAATTATTGCATGATCATTTATATTTAGAACAAAATGCATGAATCTTTGTTATAATTAAGAGAAAATTTGTAAGATTTTAAAGAAAACTTCTCGATCATTGAACATTTTTTAAGAAAATTCTTAGATGATTTTGATTCAAGTTTTTAAGAAAGGAGTGTATTTAATCTTTAGAAATACTTTATAGTTGTAGATTTCAACTTGTTTTTCCATAGGATATCAATTAATCAATAAGATGATTAAAATTTGACAAAATGGGTGAATTATGAGTTTTGAACGTTGGCTAGACATTGGGCTAGCTGATGTGCTAACCGCTATACCAAAAAATGTGGACTCAATTAGTCGAAGGAAAGTAGTTAGTTAAGTGGTGATGTCTTTTAAAACTAGACAAAACGGGTGACATTTAGGGTCTTTGGCTAGCCAAATGTAGTAGATTATCGAACCAAGTGAGTCTAGTAGTTATAATAGCTAGTTTATGTGCATAACAATCATTTGAAGTGGTTTTGGGTATAAATAGATCATAAGCGAGTTATAAAAGAACCTTTGGCATGTTAGGGAGTTACGTAGAGGGAGCATTTAGGTGCAATGTATGTACTGCATAACTTTTATTGATCCCTAATTCATTAGCGTGAGCAAGAAAGGGATTTTTTTTTAGTTATGTAAGATTACATTTGTGTAGCAATTCAAGAGAATTAATGGGATACACATTGTCAAAGTTCTTTTTGATATTCAACAACATTTATAAATGGTTTTCAGTTTTTTTGTTCAAAAAAGACCTAAAAGAATTCTTCTGAACAAACTACTAAATAGGATATATGATTGGTATTATAATTGTGGTTATATAGATGCCTTCTTTCACTATGGATCTTCTTTTTTTATTAATATGTAATACCAAGCATGACCATAGCTTAGGTAGTATCGCTCTACAAATTTTTTTAACGCCATACAATCACCCTGCAAGCTATATTCTAGGTCATGCCTCTTGCTACACTTGATCCATATAGGATACAGACTAGCACGTTAGTATAAGCTAAACTATTACACCCCTAGAATTGTAATTTGCTTCATTTTTTTCTTTAAATAATATCCAATTCTTGAAAATTTTGATCTCAGGGTTAATTTAAGTAAAAAAAGGTAATTTGACATGAAAATCAAGTAAAACTCTTAAGAAAATTTATGTATTTATATACATCAAATATCTCCATTCTTAAGCTTTTGCTTGTCCTTAAGTAAATCAATTTCAATCACTTTAAATTTAAATAGGCAGAAATTTTAAGGAAAAACTAACTAATCAATTAGGAGAAAACATCCATCATCCACTCAATTACATTACTAATTAGGAATTTAAATACTTGAACTAAATCTTAAATCAATTCAATTCAATCCAACTATCCTTCAAACTGGTTACACTCCAAACAGATATGTGACTATGTACTCTCGTCGTATGCTGGTCACACTTTGATCACGGCTCTGTCGATTCGATCTTACGATCGATCCTTGGAAACCGGTTAAATATAATAATTCCAAAGATTGCAATACAGGATACAAACTCGGGTCGTCTCACTTAACTGGAACCTAGTGAAAAAGGTCTAATCTAGCCTAATTACCGAAAATTGCAATCAAAGTTGATAAAATGGGGAGTTTTGTTCACTGAAAGATCTAGTAACAGTAATTAAAATTGGAGAAAAGTATAAAAGAATATTTTTTGAATTTTGGGAAAATAAATTGAAAATTTGGGTAATAAGCGAATGATAATAAATCCTCTTGAAAATGGGCGCAGGCTATC
>JANSVB020000189.1:1765515-1776715 GCA_025504935.2 Erythroxylum haughtii
GCTCCTAAGTAGTCCCTAAGATCCAATTGATTATTGAGAAAGTTAAGTCCCCTTACATTCCATATTGTATAATTCATGAGGAATGTTTTGTTTTGGTTCTCCTCTCAAATCTTCTATTACTATATCCTATTTCATGCCATTGCTTAAGCTTCTACTTAGTGCCTTCTAACTTGCTACTGATTTCATTTACCCCTTCATTATCAAAAGGTGAAGAGTTTTTATTAATAATTTCTTCACCTTATGCTTGAACTAGCAACTCAATGGATAGATGAACATTCTGCTTACCTTCTTTCTCACCCATTTTCTATTGTTTCTCGTGAAAAATTGCTAAGTTTGTATCCAGTGGAGGTTCTTACTGAACATTTAAATTTGCATTTATAACAACCACATCAACTTGTTTGAAAGTTCCTTACTGACCTTAAGCTTCATTATTTGCATTATATGAAACTTCTTGTTGCACATTTGTGTTTGTATTTACAGTAACTTCATCAGCTTGTTTAGAAGGTTCTCACTAATCTTGAGCTCCATTATTTTCACTTCATCAGCTTTCTTAGGAATTTTTGGAGTTTCTAAAATCACTCTTTCTCGACCCTCTTCCTCTTTGGTATTCTTTTTAGGGATCCACACTTTGATTTTGTCTTTCATGCAATGCTTCCACGAGTAAGACAATTGGCCTTATCTTCAATCAATTTTTCACCATTTCTATACCTTATAATAGGAATGTTTTCAGGCATAATCTTCTTATGCTCCACTTTTATGCAGACTCTAGCATAACCAACTCTCTTAATATTAGCGGTGTTCTCATCTATAGTAAGAGGGGTACCTATGTAGTTGACTAAATAACTTAACCCTTCCAAAGACTAGTATTCAAAAGGGGCTTTATGCATTTTAACTCAAATTAGGATTGTTCTAATCTTAGATCTATCAAGTTTGAATCCTATTTCCATTTTCTCAAAAAGATTGATTTTCCTTGTTTGTGCTAAGGCCCCATGTTCATCATTTTGGGCGTCATTTCTTTAAGTGAAAACCAAAATATGAAGAGATCATCCTCGGTTATTAAAGTGGTTTAGAGTCCCCACTTCTTATAGTAACTTTAGCTCAATGTTGGACACTCAAGTAGACCATTCTTTTCTCCAAGAATACCCCACTAAGGACGATTTCCACTTAGTTGAACCTTGCTACAACACTACTTTAGGAAGGGAGATAGGTCCCTCTTTGAAGCCAGCTACAAAATGCAATCTACAAAAGGATTCTGGATCTCCTACTACATGAATCTAGGTTAGCTTTTCAACCTTCTGGGGTGAAGTAAGAGGCTAAAAGGATATAATAATGGTTGGGAGAGGAGGGAACTCCTCATTCGCCACTAGAAGGTTAAGGGAAGAGCTTGTAGCTTCGGGTGACATTTTACCATTAATGGTAAACTGTCAAGACCTAGCACTATGGAGATTAGGAAGGCTACCAAAAAAAAGCAAAGAACTCGATTAGACCTGATGGGTTAAGCTACAAAGAGAAAGCCAAGGGGAACAAGGTAAAATGCTAGATAACAATAAGGTGTAGAGACGAAATCAAATAAGTAGAAGCAGGGAGAAAATCACAGAGTAAGGATACCATGATTCGATGAAGAAAGGGTAGAGAGAACGTAGAGAAAAGCCATTTTTAGCTAACTACTTACATTTGTTATGGTACTTGAAGTTTCATTTTTTAGCAATGATTCTTCCAATAAGTCTGTTAAAGATCTCAATGCATAAGATGAATAGGTATGGAGAAATTAGGTGCCTATATCTGAAGCCCTTTACACCTTTGATAATATTTGTAGGTCTTCCATTTACCATGATGCAATTAGAGATAAAACTAATGTATTGATTTATCTATGTAATGATTTTTTTAGGGAAGCCAAATGCCTCTAGAGTATTTAAGATAAATTTCCAAGTGTGGTTATTGAAGAGTTAATATACTAGTAGGATGTTAACCCCAATTTCTCTCCCTTTTATAAAAGTCTCTTGAGATGCACGAATGAGGGAACTTAGAACAACTTTGAATCTTGAGGCTAGGAGCTTGTCAATAATCTTTTATATAGTATGGTAATAAGAGATTGGCCTAAAGAGGTTAAATTAGGAAACTTAAGGACAAGATTTATAAAATTCTTGTTAACCTCTCAAGTAAAGATAAAGAAATTAAAGAACTACATCAATTACAAAATGCTTAATAAATCTCCATAACTTTTAAAAGAAGAAAGCATTGAGACCATCAAAGCCATATGCTTTATTAGTACTAAGATCAAATAGGGCTTTCTCCATATTTGATTCATTAAAAGGCAAGGGAACATTAAAAGCAACGTAATCAAAGAAAGTTTTAAAAATAAGAGACCTATTAATTAGTAAAGAAGAAGAGCAAGAAGAAACAATGCCTAACTAGTTGGAAAAGTAATCATAAGCTATTCCTAATAAATCCATTTGAGATCGAATCATGTTGAAAATTGAATTTTGATTTATGACAATTTTATTAGAAATTTTTTTCTAGAGGATAGTCTTATAAAAGAATGCAATATTTCTATCACCCTCAAATAACTATTGAATCCTTAATCTTTGATTGAGGATTAAAGAATTAACTTCCAAAGCTTTTTGTAATTATAAATGACTATTCTCTCAACTTCTTGTTTTGAGGAATTCAAAGAATCAAGATATAAAGAATTTTCAACCTTGGATAAAGACGTTTTAGTAGTAGACACTATTCAATTTATGTCCCTATATCTCTTGCTATTAAGCTTATTTAGTTCCTTCTTAACCATGTGAAGTCTTTTTTATACAAATAAAGGATTTGAAAGCATTTCCAAACCCTTCCTCCTTAGCCAAATAACTATTAAAAATGAAAAGAAGTTCTCCTTAGATAATTTAAGGTTAGATCATGAATTTGATTGGGAAAATGATTAGATAATAAAGAATAGTTGAAAATATCTTTTCTCCCTTGAAAAGTGTTAAGCCATTGGCTATTGATAAGTGCTCTATCTAATTTTTTATCCTATGGAACAATATTCCTTGTTACTTATTATTCTAGGTATAACTCTATTATGAGATCAGTTACTTATAGCTAGCCCACACAATCTCTGAGATCATTTGATAAATTTTTAATGTGTGCATTTGCTTCAACATAGATTGATGCATGATGTTGTTGAAGTCAATAAGAATTAACCAAAGGGTATTAAGGTTAGGTCAAATCTTTGTCTCCTTATCCTATAAGGAGCTTCTTTAGAAAACAAGAATAAAAGCATAAACAAAGGTTACTTGGAAACTAATCCTTTCCCTCAAAAGACATACTAACAAATGGATCAATTAGTCAGAGGTAATAAAGTGTTGAATACCAACTTTATTTGAAACAAATATTATGACAATTTTATCATTATAGTGTGCATTATGGTTGGTAATTATTTTCTAGTGATTTAAAAGGAAATTCAAGTGACTACAACTATTCTTCTTTAGTTTTCTTTCTAGCAAACCAATTACCAGAGGCTTAATGTCAAGTATATGGTCTTCCAAACTTTGTTATTTCTTAGAACAATTGAACCTTCTAACATTAAAAAATATATAATCATTAAATTGGAATTGAAGAGTTCAAGTTATTACCCTTGTTCTTCCTTTCAGATTTCCTTCAAATAGCCATTTTAGAACTCTACTCAAATCATAAGTTTTTTTGGGAGCAACTAGGGTGCTAACAAGTATAAAAGAGGTCAGAATAAGAATGCTAAGAAAGATTAAGAGTATAGAACCTTTAGAACCAAAAAGAGAAAGAAGCACTAAAACATAACGGAGATCGTGCGATAACGAAGACTGCCCAATAGCAAGTATTGTCCTATTTACATAAGTATTTTAACTTTTAGTATTACATACTATCCGTTTGAATTTTGATTTGTGAGTTGTTAAAGGATACGAGTGCTATTTGAAATAATGTTTTGTTTTTTTTAATTCTAAAAGCATAAATTAATTATGTAATCTTGTGCCATATTTAGGTAAAATAAGTATCTAACTAATAGTGATATTAAGTTCGTTTAGCGGTTCATCTCCAGCTAGGACGGAATCCAATGCAAGCAAGATTACACTAGCAGCACTACTTTAGGGGGTGTTTGGAAAGGAGTGAATTGAATTCAATACTATAATTGAATTCAATTCAGCTATTTGGAAACAAAAAAATTGGATGAATTCAATTCATGCATGTAATTGAAACTCATTTCCTTTATAAATTGAATTCACTCCTCCAAGCATAAGAATTCAATTACATTGAAGCTTGAGGAAAACACATTTTAATAAAAAAACTGTTGTTTACTGTGAGTTTATAACCAAGCATTCATTAAAATTTATATATTTATTGTGGGTTTTTATTGAGTATAATTCTTTGTCATGTATTTCTTATCAAGAATCACTCTGTGCCATTCAAAATTAACATCTTAATCTTTTACTATTTCATTCTTTGAACTACTTCACTTCTCACTCTCTTGTGCTTCACTTGATTGGATTCCAAAGACTATTAATTAAAATATTATAATTAATTAATTAATTAAAATATTTTAATTAATCAATATATTGTAATTGATTAATTACAATAGAAGTATTAATTATAATATTTTAATTAATCAATATATTGTAATTGATTAATTACAATAGAAGTAGTTAAAATATAGTTAGTTAATTAATTAAAATATAATAAATTTTTATTTCTTAATTTTTTTACAAATCAACTACTGTTAATGATAATAGTAATCATTCCTTCCTCTCAATCAACCATCATAATTATAATAATAATATTCATTCTCATTCTTTGCTATATCCATTCTTATTGCAAACAGTATAATTAAATTCATTTCTAATATTACTGAATTTGTTCCAAACAGTATAAATTAAATTTAATTCAATCTCATTAATATAATTGAATCAAATTCATTAATGAATTCAATTTAAAAATTTGGAAACATCCTACTAATAAGCCAAAAAAGACACGGATGTCCAAGATAATCCGCAGACGCATTAATGCAACTTGAACTACAAAAGCCGGAAGTATGTACAATGGACACAAACTTCACAGCAGAACTAGAAGACAGGGTCCATAGCTCTCAGTTTGAACTGAGAGCTAGGAGCTGAGTTTACATATTTAAAGGAAACATTTTTAAAACACCTAGCTCAAAATATACGATCATTTTTCAAGATTCTAAGTTCTCTTATGCATGTCTCAAAACAGCCGTCAGCAGGATAACAGCTTGGGTAGTCAAGAAGAGTTGTAAATATGTTCCAAGAATGTAATATTTTATCTTTTAGAAAATGCGTCTCGCCAGACTACACTTTCTACGCATTTAACACTCCGATCCAGGACGATTGTAAAGATTCTGGCGAACACTCATCATGAACACACTAAGCAGAACACAAGGAAAGCCTTTGCTTTGTGAGCAAGTCTTTTAGTTTCTTTAGGAGCTGAGGGTTAGAACACAAGTAACCCTGGAAGGATTCCCTTAGATGCTGCAACAGATTCTTGTCACTCCCATGGCTATTGTTAAGAAGCTTAGTAAAGAGATTCCTCCACAGTTCGACATTCCAATATCTGAGGCAATTGTAACCAAGTAATTTGAATCAATAAGCAAAAACAGAAAAAAAAAAACCACGATAATTTGAGATGAAACTACAAGATTACAATACCATCTAAATGACTCTTCGTTGTACACAAAATAATATAGAAAACATCCTTCCACGGATTACAATAGCGTTCATACATGTAGCCATACGCGTTCAGGTAAATGTGATTACCTTTTGAAGGATGCTTTCGGCAAATAAACGTAACCACCATCCGATGTAGCCTTTTTGTCAATTCCCATGTAAGAATTATGCAACATCATATGTACCGCGACACACAAGCCATATGTATCCACCTGATTGAATTCAACAAATGACTAATGAGTTGCGAATTTAGATGAGCTTCTGAAGTTCATAATAGCCACACCAACTACATACTGGCCTGAAATTTCCAGGGCTTCTTCTCTTGCATTTCAACACAACGGAAACCAGAAGTTCTGCAATCTCCTTCAAACTCTACTTCACTAGAAAGGAGATTCAGATCTATTCCCCTACCCCAGTCTACAAGGCATAGACCCTGTGGGAAAAAAGTTTTAATACAAGGCATAGACCCTGTGGGAAAAAAGTTTTAGAGCTATTAAAATTCAGCTATCAAAATTCAACTGTTAACTATTACCTGATCATTCCAGGGACCACTTCGATCATGAAAACCATTTTCTGTAAGCTCAGCCCTGGCATAAGTAAACTTTTTATTATTCATTAGATTCCAAATTTGACGTACAAAACTAAAGGGTCATTCATTTAATTAATTCTTGCACAAACAAATATGAACAAATAAAACAGTTCTCCTAGGTCTTTTCCCTTGAAAATTTACCAAGAAAAGAAAAGTGACAATATTTAAGGGATGGTTATCACCATTCACATTTTCAATTACGATGCTTGGGAATACTGGCGAAATTATTGATCCAAATGTATGTGACAAGTTGAATTCACCTTGAATAGCGAATGAGCAGATTGTCAGGTTTGAAATCACCATGAATGATGCCAACACGATGCAAATTTTCCAAGATGTAAAGCATTTCCACAGTATAATACATGCATAGAACCTCTTCCATGGACTTGCCAATGACAACATAAGAATTTATGACATCCTGGAGAAGTTTACAAGGAAGCACTTGTGTCAAATAAGGCCACATGATAATTTTCACATTGGAGCTGCTCAACAAGAAAGCAGAAAGGGAATATCTACGGTACCTGAAGTGTCCCATGGGATAGATAGTCACACACCAGTATGCTATAGTCCGCATAAAGATGGACAGCATGAGCAAAACCAAAGCTTGACCTCTAATGAAAATTCAGTATCAATGAGTATGGATACAGCAAAAATCAACAAAAGATCACCCAAATACTCACTTGCTTATCTAAGATCCGCTGATCAAGCTGGCGATACATGTGGAATTCCCAAGGAAATGGAGGCGTTTGTATCTGCGAGAAATGTCAGATAGTTTAGGTGATTCCATCATGCTGGTCTGTGATTATTTTCAAGAAAAAGAAGCAATAACCTTTAATGCAACAACATCATCGGGACTACTGTTGACATATGCTTTAAATACTTGAGCAAAACCTCCTTGACCAGCACATCCCTTGATTTGGTACTTTTTTCCACCTGCAGATAACGCATTAGGGTTAGAATTAGAAGCTCAGACTTGGTATTTTGAACTTTGTATTCATATATTCTCAAATCAGATACAATCACAAGCAGACATGAAATCTGCCGCCCTAAATATTATGGGGCATTGAAATCTTGCTGTAACAAACTTACTATTCTATGCATCATATGTTCATCTGTTTTGCTCGTAGTTAGAGCAAAGGCCAAAGCTAGTGATAGTGGAAAACAGACCCACGAATGATTTGTGGGCACCAGTGACTACTGCTGTTTATCATACATGTCGAATAAAAAATTTACGATTGCAAAAACTTCTATTGCACTTTTATCTGTGCTTTCTATACAATTAACAATGTAGAGAATCAACTCATGATTATCACTTCAATTTATAAGCATGTTAAATGACATCCTTTACTTCCCAAACATGAAGAACTATAATGAAAAACTCCTAAAGTAAATTGGGATACCAGAGCAAGTTCAAGAACTCGAATCACCTATTTCAAGAACCTTATTTCTTGATGCGTTCCTTAAAGAAGACAAGGCCATTTTTCCAGAATAATTTTTATTACTGGAGTAATATCCCTAAAACCAGCAAGAAGAAAGCTATTGTTAGATATCCAAGTATTCTGATCGTTCAAAGTATAAGACTGCAAGTGGCAGCAAACAGATTAACGTACTTCATATTTCTTTATTCTAGGATTCAACTTATGAAGTAACTCCTTCATGGTGGAGGGGGACCATGGGTTAATCTTTGTTTCCAATTCAATGGGTATTTTTTCCTCACCCTGCAGATTAAGACCAATCCTCAGAAGTCCAACATGTTAAATCTTAACTAAGCAAAAATTGCAGAAAATAACTTTTTCTTCTTAGGAAAAGAAAAGAAATAACAAGATCTTGTTTGTTGATCTATCATGATAAAATGTCAAAGTAGACAATTCTTCCTTGCGTCAAACTGATAACTTAATAAATAAAATGTGCTCCAAAGGATGCGGAAGTGCAAGGTCTTTCTTTCCGTAATGAAAAGCATACCTTCAAATGTTTAGTAAAAGTAATAAACTTTGGAAGTAAATGGCAAGAGCAAGCAGGAACTGCATATCAAATGATTCTTAAATTATAAGTGGATGAGTGGGGCTGGTGTTTTAACTAATATCACATTACAATAAATTGCACCTCTCTAGCACTTGGATAAAAACATTTTGAAGAAAAATGGGACAGCCACGGATTTAAGACTCATTTACAGCACTTGACAGTAAATAACATTGTTTTCAGTTAATTGGACAAGAAGTAAACAACTCTTGGTAACAGAAAATGAGAGAAAAACATGAAAGGAATTGAAATAAAGCAGCAATTAGCATTCCCTTTGGTTTTTCCTATTATGAAGTCAGTTGCAGACCTTTGGAATTGAACAAGCATTTACTCTCTCAGAGATTCGATTGAGAAACAAGGCTTGGGCATTCTTCAACCTCTCTAGAGGTTTGGCCTTCCTGTTATTCCAACGTGATAACCAAAAAGTCAGGCAGAGGTTTAACTTAAATTGACAATGAGACACATTGGAGAAGGAGAGTGAGACCTCGAAATGCCAATCTGATAAACTCGGTAAGCTTCTTGCCACTTCTCTTTCACTTCTAGAAAAGCCGCATATACTTCATAGAGTAAAGACTGATCATTACATATCTTGTTCTCCACCATTTCACTGAAGATGACTTCAAAATCATTGCTGCCTTCCAACTGTTAAACCCAGAGAAACAAAATTAGTAGATCAAATATTCAACTCCCTCTACTTATCTGACGAAAGGAAAATAATATAGACGCCATAAGACATTTCTAGGATTCTAAGGTGTTCCTTCTCCAAACTCACGAAATATACCAATTCTCTTTACAAAGATTTGAAACTACGTACTGCTCCAACTTCAATAATTAACAAACCACATTTAACTGGAAGAAGAATAGATTTGCTGGCGACCAAGCAAATTCCACTAGATTTCATAGTTCAAAGACTACCCTGTAAATTGAACCCCAAGTTTAATAATTTAAAACCCAGGAAAATTGTTCAGAAATCAAAACTACTTTCGAAAAAAGAAATAGTAACCAAAAACAAGGAAAAAAAAAAGGCCCAGATGGCACAGGAATAAAATATATATATATATATATATATACAAAATCATGAAGCAAAAGCCACGAAATACAAAGATAAAAGGAGGGACAACTGAAAAAGAACTCCAAGTAGAAACAAAGAATGAGAATTTTAAGAATTTACATATAGGAACCAAATCTTAAGAAATCGCGGGTCATTCCGATACTGGGGGTTGTGCTTGAAAGTGGTAATACATTGCAGAAGAAGATTATTTAGATCATCACCAGAGCATTCGTCCTCAAGCGCCTTCTTGATGGACCTGCAAAAGATCTCTTAATGGCCTCAGCAACTACCAAAAAAAAAAAAAAACAGTACAATTGAGCCAACAAAGACAGTGAGAGAAAGAGGCAGATGGCTTTACGTACAATAGCCATGGAAGCAGAGGGTCTTGAGGGGAGGACGAATGGGTCGGATGAGTGAACATGGGCTCCAATTCTTTCCCTGTGACAGAGACGAGAGCGAGAGGATAGCCGGAGTACAGTGAAGGAGACCAAAAAGGAGCGGGAATATTGTTTGGAATCGTTTTAAATTTTCGAATTTATTAAAAACTTCATTATACTAAACATTGTTTATGATAAAAAGAAAGAAAGGGCCAGCCAGGTAAAGCCAAAGGTCCGCGCAGTCTACATCCACCACACCTTTGTTTATGATAAAAAGAAAGAAAGGGCCAGCCAGGTAAAGGTCCGGGCAGTCTTTGGACAAAGATACACCCACCACACCTTGCAGGCTTCTGATACGATTTTCAAAAAGCTTATGACATGCTGAATTGGTCTTTTATCACTAACATTCTGCATCCTTATGATTTTCCTACAAAAGGTATCACTTGGATTCATTAATGCATAATCACCATGACTTTCAAAGCTTAGTGAACGGAGAACCTTCTAAGATTATCAAATGTGCAGGAGAAATCAAGTAAGGGGATCCTATTTTCTCTTGCCTATTCTCACTAACAATAGAGGTGCTTAGTAAGCTTTTGCTTGGGGGGATGGAAAGAGATCATATATTCAAATTCCATGGTACATGCAAAAAAGCTTAAGCTATTCAACTTGAGTTTTGCTAATGATTTTTTCATATTTTCTAAAGCAGATTGCAATTCAATAGCTTCACTCTCCAATGCTTTTAAAGATGTTTAACAAGATGTCAGGTCTTACCATCGACTACAACAAGAGTGCATTATTTATCTCCAAGAGTGCTTCCATCCTTGCCTCCATTCTTGCATCAATTTATGGATTCAAAAGTCAAGAACTTCTAATGACTTATCTTGGAGTTCCTATAACATTAGCTAATTCATCTTCTTGTGATTACAAATGTTTGGTTGATAAAAACCTCAACAAGATCAATAGCTAGAGTTATATAGAACTCTCCATAGTAGGCATGGCTCGGTTAATTAATTATGGTCTCTCCTCTATGGTTGTTCATTGAGGATCCCATCTTGTAACCCTTAAATACATCCATAAATAGACTGATAGGATCTACAAAAGATTTTTACGGTTTGGATGCAATCTTAACTCAAAGGATGGTAAAATAAAATGGAGCCATGCATGTTTACCATGCAGACAAGGAGGACTTGGTCTAATGATAGCCAAATTACTAAACCAAATAATGCTCACTAAGAAAGTGTGGAGATTGATTCAAGACAGACAATCCTAGTGGGTTAAATGGGTTAATGCTTACTATATCAAAGATAAATGTAATATCCGGTCTCCTAAATTATTGAGGGATAGAAGGTTTAGAAGATTAAGCTCATGCACATTGCATTTGATAAAATAAGTTATATCACTAGATGATTAATTTGGTGCATTAGGATACAAAATTTGTTATTCTATGTACATGCATGAGATTAGCATA
>JANSVB020000189.1:1809739-1824452 GCA_025504935.2 Erythroxylum haughtii
CTAATACTCCCAATTTAATCAAACTAAGCCATAAACACACAATTAGGACAATTCATGCTTAATGACAATAATAATAAAAATTTGGGGCCCAACAAGTTACAAATGATCAAGTAATGTCACAAGACGTAGCATTACGAAGGTCTGTAAGGCAACAAAGACCAGCTATTTCAAGTGACTATGAAATTTACTCACTTGAACGTGAATGTGACTTGAGCATTGATAAAGATTCATGCTCGTTCAAACAAGCTATGAAATGTAACAATTCTGAAAGATGGTTCAATGTTATGAAAGAAGAGTTGAAATCAATGGATGAAAACAATGTCTGGGAATCAGTTAAATTACCAGAAGGTGTAAAGCAAGTGGGCTGTAATGGGTCCTTAAGACCAAATGTGACTTACAAGGAAACATTGAAAGGTATAAAGCTAGACTTGTTGCCAAAGGTTACACTCAAAAGGATGGAGTTGACTATAAAGAGACCTTCTCTCCAGTTTTAAAGAAGGAATCTTTAAGAATTGTTATGGCCTTAGTGGCTCATTATAATTTAGAGCTTCACCAAATGGACATAAAGACCACCTTTCTAAATGGTGACTTGGAAGAAGAAGTATATATGAATCAACCAGAAAGTTTTAAAACCATAGGAAAGGACAAGTTAGTGTGTAAATTAAAGAAGCCAATATATGGACTGAAACAAGCTTCCCAACAATGGTACCTTAAGTTTAATGATATCATTCCATCTTACGGCTTTGTAGATAACACTATTTATCAGTGTATCTATATGAAAGTTAGTGGGAGAAAGTTCATTATATTAGTTCTATATGTTGATGATATCCTTCTTGCTGCTAATAATATAGTTTTGTTACATGATGTAAAGAAATTTCTTTCTAATAATTTCGAAATGAAAGATATGGGTGAGGCATCCTATATGATAGAAATAGAAATATTCTAGGATAGATCACAAGGGTTGTTAGGATTGTCTCAGAAAGGTTATACCGAGAAAGTATTAGAAAGATTTCAAATAGAAAAATGCTTCGCAGGGATAGTTCCAATTCTGAAATGGGACAAATTTAGTCTAATGCAATGTCCACGAAACGATTTGGAACGTAAGGATATGGAGTCTATTCCTTATGCGTCAGTAGTTGAGAACTTAATGTATGCTTAAACATGCACTAGGCCAGATATTAGTTTTTCTAGTGGAATGCTAGGTCGATATCAAAGCAATCTTAGAATGGACCACTGGAAAGCTGCAAAGAAAGTCCTTAGATACTTACAAGGCACCAAGGACTATATGCTCACATATAGAAAATCAAACCATCTTGAAGTAATAGGTTACTAGGATTCAGACTATGCCAGTTGTGTAGACTCACGAAAATCTACATTTGGTTATATGTTCCTATTAGCTGGAGGAGCAATTTCGTGAAAAAGTGGAAAACAGTCCATCATTGCTACTTCCACTATTGAGGATGAATTTGTAGCATGCTTTGAGACTATGGCTCATGAATTATGGTTGCGGAACTTTATCTTATGTCTTGGTCTTGTCGATAGTATTACTAGACCATCAACAATTTATTGTGATAATTCTACAACCATTTTCTTCTCTAAGAATGATAAATATTCAAAGGGCGCGAAACATATAGATTTGAAGTATTTGTTTGTAAAAGAAGTGCAAAAACATAAAGTAACTTGAAAAGAGATAAAGAAGAAGAGAGGAAATAAACTTGTATCAAGAACATCAAAATCTTACAAAACAATCATGGATACAAGTATGCCAAAATCATTCGATCCAATAATTTTCGTACAGCACTAATAGGCCAAAAAATAAAAACAAACAAAACATCCCACACCCATGCAGACTCTCACATCTCATTGTTAGTTTCAAATTTTCATCTCTCTCTCGTCTCTACCATTTTCAATGTTCTCGTTTTCCTTCAACGTTGTTAGCCACCCATTGATACTGCGCCATCATCTACAAGTCGCAGCCACCGCTGCTCTCCACTACTACCCACCGTGCCTGTTGCTATCCACCTTTGACCACCATGCCTGTTTGTATTGAGAGTTGGTCTGCTATGTAATTGGGTTGCACTTACAGATGAAAAAGGAGGGCATAGTGGAGAAAAATAAAACAATTAAAGTTTGTTGTCAAGAGATATATGGGCTAGGATTGAAGTAAAGTCAAATGGAATTGTTATAAAAAAGCATGTGCTCCATAATCCAACAGCTTAATAAAAGCAATTAATAAAGATAATGTTTAAATATGAATTATTAGGATTAAAATTTAAAATTTTTGCAACAAAATGAAAATTTCAAAAATAAATATTTTTAATTTACCATCTCTTTTTATTATTAATAAAATAATATTTTGATTCATATAGTATATAATATATATATTTTTTACAAAGAATACTTAAAAATTTGTTAAAATGAAAATTAAGAGGCCTTAAATTTTTGTATTTCTTTTTAAAATTATTGATATAAATATCAATATATTTTATTATTAATAATAATTACATATCAAGATTAAAATATATTTTTATTATTGATAACTAAATATTAAGATAGACACTATAGATTATTATTGATAATAATTATTCTTTTTATTTGATGTTTTGATGTAATTATTATTTATTATATAATGAAATTGAAATATTTTAAATACTTTGTATTGTTATTAATTTTATATTTATATAATGATTAAATGATCTTTTTATATTAATTGTGGTTATTATTTATATGTAGAATATGTGAAAATAATATTAAGAAATAAATACATTATTGTTATTTTAAATTTCTATTATTATAATTTTTGGATACAAAGTTGGTGCCAAATTATAAATTATACAATACAATATATTGAAGAACTATTTTACAATTTTGAAAAATTTCAGGAAATATTTTATAAATTTAAAAAATTACCTAAAATGGTACTCGATATTGACCTGTACTAGTATAATACCATTTTAGAACCAAATTCAACACTGGTACTGGTACGGTATTCATAATATTGATTTGATCACATATCTAAAATATTAACATTTGTACATGCATCTTCACTGTATAGGCAATATGGATTAAGAAAGTAAATTACTAAGTCAATATTTTGAGCAAGATGTTTATCCTATTATTAATCAAACTGAGCAAGATGCTTATCCTATTATTGGTCTAGAATTTGTCTGCAATGTTGAACAATTTCTTATTCCCTTTAAAAAGATTTATACTTGCTTTGGAAACTCTATGCATACTTTCATATATAGGACAAAAATGTACTTTAAATCTCAATGTTTACAACAAAATACAAGTTGAACCAGAACATTTTAAAATATTTAATTTGAATCTATCTTTTTCAAATTAAAAGTAAACAAGCTTTATCTCACAATTTGGGTAAGAAAGTGAGCCTTTTTTCATACTTATAGCCCTTGTACATATGAGCACTGACTGTGGATTGGATAACATTTATAAGGTGAAAGTCTCCTTTTTCATAGCAAAAGTTTGGTTCCAGGCTTGCTAGTTCACAAAGCTGACGAACTATTTCTTCTTTGTATTTACTATTAGCAACATTATGATTCTGGTTTAAGAATGATTACTTGAGCCAAATCAAAATCATAGTAAGCTATAGGAAAACTTAAGTAATACGTAGTCTCCAATAAATAAATTATAGCCAAAATAATTCAAGTAATAGAGAAGAGACAAATAAGTAAAATAGATGAAACAAGCTCGTCCTCTAATTTCTAGATACCTAAGCATGATTTTAAGTAAGAAAAAGGGATATGATAATGTGAAAAAAAATCTACATAATCAATGAAGGAACCAAAAGCTTTCATTAGATGGTTGAAAATCCCCACAAAAGGTACTGGTTCACTCCCTTTATAAATAGTATTAAAAACACAAAAATAAATGAAAACGTAAGAGGATCAAATAGATAATTGCCTTGGGCAAAAGTGGTACTCCTAATATTGAATGATTCAAACTCATTTAGCTATTTTCTAGGAGAATTTGTTTTGTGTTTTAAATTAATGGGTTATAGGATTAGTGGTAGACACTATATCAGTACATGAGATTGTGGTGTTAGTTGTCCTATTTTTTTAGCATTTTCTGTTATCCTCCTAGTAGTATATAAATGTTTGATGTATTCATTGTTTTTTCAGCAAGCAATAAAAATAGAGCAAATCTGCTATCTTTTGACTTGACATCTCAGTATCAAATTATATTGCTACACTGGTATCAAAGCATTGGGAAACAAAGAGACGCACTGTAGTCGTGTTTCTTTTATAACCAGTTTAGGCCTACCTTTTTCTCCACAAGTAGGAGAAAGGTAAAGTACAAGAGAGAGAGTGAAAGAATAAAAGTGAAAGCCAAAATTTACAGAGAGTTAGTGAGTGAAACATAGTGAGGATAACACATAGTGAAACATCTCAGCCATGGCTGGAAACGACACAAATTCAAGTTTGCAACCTTTGATCCTAATTTTCAAAGGGCAAAACTATCATTTTTAGAGTCCAAAATGAAGACTCTGTTCAACTCTCAAGAATTATGAGACATTATTGAGTCTAGATTTGAAGAATCAACACCAACATAGGCCAAGCCCAACTAGTAGTTGCGGAAAAACTTGAAAGAAGGATGCTAAGACCTTGTTTTTCATTCAATATACTATGGATGATGAAATCTTCCCTAGAATTGAAGCAACAATCACTTCAAATATAGCCTGTGAGACTTTAAAACAAGAGTCTCTAGGTGACGAAAAGGTAATTTATGAGAAATTACAAACTCTTCGTCGTAAATTTGAAATTTTGGCTACGAAAAAAATGAATTTGTACAAGTATTCTTGTCAAGAGTATATGAGGTTATGAATTTGACGAAGTCATATTCAAGTAAACTATGTCCCTGCCGCTGATCAAACAACAGACATAATGACAAAGCCACTCTCTCACAATTCCTTTGCACGTTTGCGAGATTCATTAAATCTAATTCCTTTGAACAATTGGGAAAGTGAGTATCCAGACGTTGTGAATATCGAAGAGGGGTAATTCAAGGAGCATATTGGAGATAATACATTTATCGTCATATTTTATTATGTTGAGTATTTCCTTTCCACGTGTATTTTTAATCTTCTCTAGAATCTTCAGCTGTTAGTTGGCTGTCAATATTTCATTGGACATCATCAACGATATATTGTGGGGTGAATGATTGTATTGGATAGAGGAACAGTAACAATTTCCTCCATTTTCTGTTTTGCACGATTTCTGCCTTTCCTTTTACTTTTTGAGTTGCAAATCCCACAAGTCATATGGTGAAAATGTCACTAATGAAACTATATTCAGTAAAGTACTGAGAAGTTTAACTCCAAAATATGATCATGTGGTAGCTGCCATTGAGGAATCTAATGATCTATCTCTTTATTCTTTTGATGAATTGTTAAGTTCGTTGCTAGCTAATGAGGATAAACTAGATAGGTCTGGTGAAAAGGTTTAAGAGAAGCCATTTCAGGTGAAAGGGGGTTTTCCTATAAGGGGAAGATTGATAATTCAAGAGGACAGGGTAGAGGAGGTTTTCGTGGTCATGGTCGTGGTTATAGGAGGGGTCGAGGTGAATTTTGTGGTGAATGTCACTATTGCAAGAAATATGAACACAAGGTGGTTGTCTATTGGATTAAATAGAAAGATGAACAAAAGGCTCACTTCATAGAGAATGTGGAAGTGGAGAGCAAGTTATTTATGGCCCATTCTTCAACTACTCATATGTTGAATGATGTTTGGTTTATTGAAAGTGGATGCTCCAATCACCTGTCCTATTCAAGGACTCTATTTTAAGATCTTGATGAGGTGAAGAAAAGTGTAGTCCAACATGGTGACAACAACAGATTCAAGTTGAAGGCAGAGGTACGCTGGCCATTAACATCTTGCAAGGTAACATTAAACTGTTGCATGATGTGCAATTCGTGCCTAGTTTAGCTCACAACGTATTGATTGTTGGACAATTGATGTCTAGTAGATATTTTCTTGTGTTTGATGTTGATAAATGTGCTATTCATGATAAAAAAATATGGACAGATTATAGCTCTTGTTCATATAACTCAAAATTGAATGTTCCATCTTGATGTTTCAAATGATGTGAGTAAGACTTTAGTTTCGAGGCTAAATTATGGAACTTACGATATAAACATCTGAATATAAATGTCTTAAGATTGTTGAGTAAGAAAGAAATGGTTTTCGGGATGCCAAAAATTGGAGAACTTGGTTTTATGAGGAATGAATTTATGGGAAGAAAAGTAGGAAGTCATTTCCTGTTGGGAAGTTATGGAGAGCTACAAAATGTCTGGTGTTTCTTGGAATTGGATTAGTGTGCTGAGGCTCTGATTTCAAGGACAGCTGAAAATATATAATGTCATGATAAAGGTACTTGCTGCAGGTACATTGTATCTTGTTTAATCTATAACAAGAGCCGAAATGCACATTACCTTGTCAAACAAATCAGCTACAGAAGCTGCTGGTGGAATCCTATCGTCTGTGGCAAAGTGAAATTCTTGAGGTATTGTGACATGCTTCTTCGCATTGTAGAATATTCCCAGTTCTCCTTTACTTTCAAATATCTGCACAGAACCATAAGTTGTACTTAGAGAGCCGAGGTAGGAATAACCTCAATAACGATTACATAAAGATGAATGAAATATACCTTCTTATTCAAAGGTCTAGCCTTAAACTTGGGCATCTTTGCAAGCTCCTCCTCAACTTCAAACGAACTTTTTACCCTTGCTGGACGAGCCCTCAAAGATGTATGCAGAACAGGTGTTTTAGGTTCAGTAAGTGATTGGGGCTTCCAATAACTATTCTGTATCAAGATAGAAAAATAGTCAGTAAATCTCGAGTCAATATTACGAGGATAATGTACCGCATATGATAAAGTGCTCAAAACCTGATGAGATGCTTCTGTAGAAGCAACTGAAGATGTTTCAATATTCTGATTCGCCCTTGCTGTTGTCTGAAAATGAAATTCCTGCATATGTTTGAAAAACATTAGCCCAATAAATGGAAGAATCTTAAATTATTTGGTTTATGAAAATTTTCAAGAGACGGCCAACCTGAAATTCGGGTGGTTGTGGTTTACTTCTTGATACAGATGGTAATGTTGGACCGTCGAGAATCTATGACAAACCGAAAAACCGTGTAAATGGACATGTCAAGAACTTAAATATTGAAAATGAAGTTTCTCTTCAAGCAAATGGACTTTGATGACGCAAATCATAGAACAAAACAAGCAAAACCTGTACCTTCTTGTTTAACGGTCTAGCCTTAAATTTAGGAATTTTGGCCATCATTTCCTCTTCAAGCTCAACGGTACTCTTTACTCTGACAGGGCGAACCCGCTGAGTTGTTTCAAGTTCGGGCTCCTTAGGCCTGGTTAATGCGAGTTTATTCTGCATAAAACAAGCAGCAGCATCCTGAATATTAAATGGACGGAATTTCCAAGAAAAAAGCTGATGGACCAAAAGGGTTTAATTCAAAAGAAAGAAGGCAAGAACTTCCGGACTTTACTTGGGAAATAGATCCATTAACATTGGGAATTGAAAGATCTCTAGTACTTGATTGAAACTTTTTTATCATCTCTGCCGTTGAAATGAATGGAGCTGCAGCTGCTTTCTCTCGTATGTAAATCTTCAATGCAGAAGGAGCACGTGTTCGATAAGTCTTACGGCAATCGCAGTGATACAAGTCATATATATTTAAGAAGGTTTGGCAGAGCAACAAACCTTCCTTTCCTCTTTCGACATGTTATTTGCAACATTAGGGTATGTGCTGGAGCTCATGCTGGCAAGTCCCAGCTTGGACTTATGTATCAATTGTTGCGGTGGTTTGAAATTAAGAATCTGAAAATTTTTGAAGAAAGGAAAAATCAGTTTGGACAGTAGAATTTAATCAAATGACCATAGTAAACAGATAAATAAAACCTGTAGTACTCATTTACCTGCCTAGATTTCCCTCCTTCCAACTTCTGCCTCTTGATGGCCTGGTTCTCTTGGGCTAAACTAGGAGTTCCAGCAATACTTTTGACGTTGTTGCTTCTACAATAAAACATGCCCATCGGTAATCATACATATTTAGGAACGACTTTGAATTAATAAAACACTATTAGAAATGTCTACTAACTTTTTGGCACTTGCAGGTTTCATGCCTCTAACTATTGAGGACTGAGATTGACTCTTTGCTGATTTGTTCCTGGCCAAATTGGATATACGTTTAGAGGATTGTTGCTTCTTGGAACAAGTTACCAAGCTTCCATTGTTAGAAGACACTGGTGGCTTAGGAGTGCAACAAGATTCAGTCCGACCTTTATCCTTGTCACTCTCTTGTTCAGGCTGCTTGACCAAAGAAGCAGTTCTGCTTGGGGAACTGAAGTCAGAAAAGTGAAGGCACACATGGAAATATATTTTGATTTGCATCAAAATTGAAATTAATTTTTTTCAATAATCATGTCATAACTGAAATCCGTCAATTTTATATGATTATTAAATTAAATTAATGGCAGATAACATCTGGCAAAGAAAGAGCAGACCTTGCATCACTCTCATTGCATGCAGTCCCTTTATTTTCAACGAATTTGCCTTCACCAACAGAAATCTGAATAGTGATCAAGCTTATGAGAGAACAATCAAAAAAACACAACACTTAACTCAAGGTGGAGTTTACTATTTGGTTTGTTTACCTCTTCGGGAGTTGTTTCCTCCTTTTTCACAGTGGTTATTAGGACCTCAGATTGAGATCTATTCTCTGATGAACAGTTTGTAGCTGTTGAATGTGAAATTTCTGCGACCTGCAGTTCAACATCGATAAATCAGACACTCATCTCAATCAACACACATTTTGGAAGTGACTGATACAAAAACTTCCATCACCTTCAGTATGGGTTCTGCTTCACTAAAATCACAGAGGCTCTTAACCTTCAACGAGCGACCAGTCTTAATTTTAGGCATGAAAGCTGCAAGATTGAAGGAAAAAGAACATTAAGCTCGATGTATTAACGTTGTAACTGCCAAAGTTTAATTATCACGTACATTCCACATTCAGGACTTTGAAGAATCTTTATCATTTCATAAATTGTTTATTCTACAACTTCCTTATGTGACGGAAAATTTATCATCTGATTATTTTTTACACAATTTTGACAACCAAATAAGTTACTCATCACTTGATAACCTAAAACGACTAATCCTTAATGTGGTGTATAGGAATTTCAGAATCAACTAGTCAAGCAAATATTGTGAATAGGAAACCAAATTCTTGGAAGATAAAGAGTGAAACATACGGGAAGGAGCGTAGGACAAAGAATTGTCAAACCAGAGCTCTGCATTTCGTACATCTTCCTCCGACTCTGCCTTGATGAAATCGAAGAATCGGGGCGCTGAGAACTCGTACATGTCGTCTATCATGATTGCGACTGTGGCCTTCTCAAGAGTACAACGTTCATTCTCCGCCATGAAATAAGTTCTGGAAGTTTCTTCTTCTTCTTGAATGAGAGGTCTTATCTAACAAATTTTATGACAGAAAAGAGAGAGAGAGAGAGAGAGAATCTGTCGGTCGGTAGTAGGGTTGGGTGTGAGAGAGGGAGAGAAGATTGTATACCGTTGTTTAGAGAGGCTCTCACAAAGGATCTCCAACGGTCGAATCCATTTTAAAATTGTCTAACCCAACGGCCTTATGCCCTATACAAGAACTCTCTCCCCAACTCCAACGGCTACATAGCACACGCATGTTGAGCGTCCTCAATACGCTGTCGTTTGACATTGCCTTTCTTACAAATAACAGTATGTAGGGTAACTTGTGAAAAGCAGATTTCATTGTAACTTATTTTCCAAAGGGCCATAACACCAACAGTGGTGTTAGAACAGTGAAGATTATAGCATGTTAACCTATATTAACATATACAACATAAAGAGCACCTTCAAAGAAAGCATAACCGAGTTCCTTGCTGGTCTAAGCTCCATTGATTAGTTAAGCATGTGCACGATTAATGATGCATTCACGATCTAAACTTATATATAAATGAAACTTTAAATTTAAATATATTAAAACTTGCATATCTAATATTAAATGTAAATAACAATTAGAGTAAATAATCATTATGCAAATGATAAAAAAATGTCTACGTTGGAGGCATAAATATCAAAGCAAAATATTGTTAAAAATAATTTTGAACTGGGGGAAGTTTCAAATTTATATTTTGATGATAATAAAATATAAACATGATTAATATTTGTTTTTCATGATTAAAAGAAAGAAAATAAAAAATTTCAGGCATGCAAAAGTAAATAGAGCTAGAAAATATACTATGGAAGAAAGTAAAGCATAAGTAACCATTGAATTCGAAAGGAAGGAATTAAATCAATCATAAGCTTAAAGACTTTTCAAATGGAAGAACGAATCTATATGGACAAACATTAAGAAATATTCAAGATTTTCAATATGTAAAAATTACTATAATTTTTATTATACGATACACTTGATCATTTTAATGGTTTCAGGTCTTTTCATGCATAAGTACATAATTTTCAAATATTAACGTACATGATGTTTCATTCATCAAGAGAAATTAAAGTTTAATTTTTAAATATGAATCTTTTTTATCCTTAAAACAAAAACTAAGGAGCTTTGCAATTGAGTTAAGCCAAGTTCTTATCAAAATGGGAGTGTCTTTATCTTTGAAAAAAACTTAGATCATTGAAAATTGATAACATATTTTTATGTTGTTTATTATGTGGGTTCAATTAGCCTATGGGTTTGTATCAGTTGGCCAAACCTTATGCTTAAAGTTCATACAACCATAATAACTCAATGAAAGGCTCGATGATATGTGGAATCTGAAGAAGTTCAGTAGTACGCACTAATAGAGAGGTTATTTTCGATGTTTAAATTTTACACAATTTATGTTCTTTTTTTGGAGTTGAATATTGACTAGAGGTTTGATTAGTTGATGCGCCATAAGTTAATTGAAGAGTTTTTTATTAGCTAACTAAACTTAGTTTCAACAATTAGAAATTTTGGACATAATAGGTGAGTGCTAAAGTTTAGTGTATGGCTTGTGGTTTCACTAATTTATATCCTAATTGAATGAATATTGACTTGCTAAAGGGTATGCATTGACTAACCTAATGTAGCTAGAAATTGTCTATTATATAACTAATTTGTGTGTTTAACAGACATTCAAAAGTTTATTAACTATAAATAATTAGATTCTCACTTATTGAACATCTTTATGACATTTATTTGTTCTAAAGTAATATTTGAGAGAGTTTATTAAGTATTCAAATAAATTGAGAATTTGCTTTGATTTAAAATTAAGCCTCGTTATGATTTGAAGTTAAGCCCAAGAGAATTAAAGTGAGAAAGTAAGGACCGCTTATGTTGTAATCTTAATTAGTGGCTATTCTTATTTCAAGTTAAATTCAAGGAAAGCTTATTGTTCCTCTTTACTATAAATAAAGATTTATAAAAGGGTTACTCTTCACATGAGGCAAAGAAAGATATTTTAAAAGGTTTCTCGTCACATGAGATTTTTGGAAGTGGATGTAGATAAGATTTGTTTACTAAATTACTATAAAAATTAGTATGCAATGTCTCTTTCGTACTCTTACCTTTACGTTTTTGTGATTGATATACTCCAAATTATGCTCACCATCAACTTGAATTCTCATGAAATAATTGACTCATATAGATAAATATTTTATGAAAACAAGTTATTCATGTTGTATATTGACTAGACACCTTAGGTAAGAAGGCTACTTGCTTGAGTAAACTTATAATAATTTAGTATTGATATAATTCATTATCTTTAGTTCAACATCAAGTTGTGTTGATTGTTGTATTTTTGGTTAAAAATTTTCAACTCACAAACTAAATGGTCAAAAGTTTTTAAAATTCGCAAGCACTCATTTTAGGTTCTATTGGGAACCTATAAGTGGTTTTAGAGTGGGTCCTTTTATTTGTACATTTCTCACAAAATTTTGAGAAAAGATCACTTGAAACATTTAGGAGTACATGTTATGGGTCCTCATAAAATGGAGCCCAACCATTAGGCCCAAATATTAAACCCAATTATACAACCCAATGAGCTTAGTTAAAAGAATCCCACATTGATTAATTTGGTTTTTGGTGGCATAACTCGTGTATATAAATGAATGCCCCCACCCACATATTACAATACACACCATACAATAAACATAACAACAACTTTGGACTATTGCAATGTGGTCCTTATTTTACCTATTTGCAATTTGGTCCTCTTAGTTTGGTTTATTTGGAATTTAGTCCTTTCATTTTAGACCAATTGTAAATTAGTTCTTTTTGGAGGCAGAGACAAGGTTTGGGAAGCATTCTTCCTAACACGAGATTGGAGAGCTATACGGGGTAACCTTCTTTTGTCTGTTGATAGTATTCGTCTAGTTTTATTCTAGATTTTGGTGCCTTTGGTTGTCTTTTACGCTGTTGTTGTTGGTTGTGTACGTTGTATTTTTTCTATTTTGAGATATGTTTTGGGTGTGGTTTTCACTTGTTAGAAGGAGTAAGGGCTGTTTGTGTCTATCTTTGTATTGTTGGAGACATTTAGTGTACTTGTTCTATTAATAGTGGAGTTTTTCTAGACTAGGTCCTGTGTATGTTACCTCTCGATATTTGAGAGGGTGTTACCACATTAAAAAATTCAGTGTTCTTTAATTTTTTTCTTTAAATTTTATTGTTGCTTTTATATTTGATCGACATCGCGTCCACACTTATATTCATGCACTCTAGTTTTTGGGCAAATCTTTGTTGTTTTGATTCCCAACAACTAGTATCAGAGCTTTTTGATTTTCTCTTTGGTATTTTTTTGTTTGATTAGAATATGGAGCTGAATTATGGGAAGACGGTTAGTTTGAATGACACTAATTACCACAAGTGGAAAGGGAAGATCAAAGATCTTCTATTTGTGAAAAAGTTGCATTTGTTGGCATTTGTTACTCAGAAACCAGAGTCTAAAATTGATGAAGATTGGGCTTCTGATAATGAGATGGTTTGTGGCTTTATTTGGCAATGGGTTGATGACAATGTTTTAAATCATATTGCTGATGATTCAAATGCTAAACTTTGTGGGAAAAGCAGACCTTATTAGCTTCAAAGATTGGGAATAATAAGTTGTTTTTGTTAAACTAGGATATATATTTGAATTATAAAGAAGGTAGTTCTATTTCTGATCATTTGCATGAGTTTCAAGGATGCTTTGATCAATTTTTTGGCATGGTTATCAAATTTGAAAATGAGATTATGGGGCTTTGGTTGCTGCTCACTTACCTGATTCTTGGGAAAATCTCTGAGTTATTTTGACTAGTTTTGCTTCTGTTACCATAGAGTTAATGAAGTTTGCTATTTTAAATGAAGAAGCCAGAAGATGAACACATAAGGCATCTACTTCATAATTCCAAGTCTTGGTTACAAAAAATAGGGGGAGAAATAGAGAGAAGGATCTGGGACATAAATAAGGAAAAAATAGAAGTAAGTCTAGATCTCGATACAAGGATATAGAGTGTCATCATTATGGTAAGAAAGGCCATATTAAGAAGTACTGTTTCAAGTTGAAATGTGAGAAGGGTAAGTAGTAGAAGAACAATGATGATAGTGATGATAGTGTTTCTATTTTCGTTGGTGATCTGATGACAATTGCTGATGAAGAATTGGTTAACATTGCTTCTGATGAGACTAGTTGGGTTTTTATAGCGGTGCCACTTATCATGTGATTCCTCACAGGGGGTTCTTCACTTCTTATACTCCAGTTTCTGATGGTACTTTAACGATGGCTAACAATGGCAAATCAAAGGTTGTTGGCATTGATACTGTTTGTTTAGAGACTAATCTTAGAATGAAGCTATTTTTGAATAATGTCAAACATAATCCTAACATGATTTCTATTGGTACACTTGATGATGGAGGTTATAATAGTCAATCTTCAAGAAGGAAGTGGAAACTCACTAAAGGTTCCTTGGTTATTGCATGTGGAGAGAAGGTTTCACGTTTATATTAGACCAAGGCTACAGTTCCTGTTGATGGTGCTAATGTTGATGCCAGTGATGATTTATCAAAACTATGGCATAAAAGGCTTAGTCACATTAGTGAGAAAGGACTTCATCAATTAACCAAGAAGAATGTGATTTTTGGTCTAAACAATGTCACATTGGATAAGTGTTCTTATAGTTGATTTTCGGTCTAAAAAATGTCACATTGGATAAGTGTTCTTATAGCCTAGCGGGAAAGCAAAATAGAGTGTCCTTCAAGAGTAATCCTCCTTCGAGAAAAATAGAGGTTCGTCAACTAGTTCATTCAGATTTTTGTGGTCCTATAAAGACTAGGACACATTGTCTATATTTTGTGACCATTATTAACGATCATTCTAGAAAGCTTTGGGTTTATCCTTTGAAGACGAAATATCAAGTTCTTAGTACCGTTAAAGAGTTTCAAGCCTATGTTGAGAGGGAGACAGGGAAGAAACTAAAGTGTATTCGCACTAATAATGGCGGTGAGTATTATAGACCTTTTGATGCATACTATAGAAAGCAGGGTATATGGCACTAGAAAACACCTCCTAAAACTCCTCAGTTGAATGGCTTAGTAGAGAGGATGAATAGGACTTTGGTGGAAAGAGTCTGATGTTTGCTTTCTGAAGCAAAGTTGTCCCAATCATTTTGGGCAGAGGCTTTATGTAC
>JANSVB020000189.1:1876963-1889549 GCA_025504935.2 Erythroxylum haughtii
GGGATCGACCTAGACTCGCCACTGCTACAGTAGTAGTCTAGTTAATTAATTTTGACTAGCGTTACGACGCGCGGTCATGTAACGTGGGTGAAAAATGAACATATACATGTCTTGCTTTCGTGTTTTGATGGGTAATAGATTATAGAATGATATAATGTTGGATTAATAGAGTAAACGGTGTTTTATATATGTTGGGACATGGGTAAAGAAATGAACACAATGATGTCTTGTTTTGTGTTTAAGATGATCAATATTTCATAAGTTGTTGTAGAGATGAGTTTGGAATAGAAAGATCATTAAAGGTGGTGTAGCAAAAAGTGCATAAAATTTTGATAGAAAATGGGTTTTATGTTTTGTTTTCTTGGTGTATTAATGTGGATTTCTTTGGGTGATTTGGAGATTAACTAAAATGAGTCTAGAGCTAAAGAAAGGAAGTAATGTGGTATTTTGAAATGAGAAGAGTTAAGGTAATAGTTAGAAGTGAAATGAAAGTGGAAATGAAGTTAAACATGTGCAAAAAGTTGATGATGAATGTATATATGTATATGTTCCATTTTTAGTGTTCATGATCAAGTATGGACTATAATTTGTTTATAGATGATATTGAGGTGAAATGGAGTTAAGAATGATGGGTAAATGATGAGTAATTGAACTAGAATGATAGACCAAGCATAAGGTGTTGAATGTAGTTAGTAAAGAGTTAGAAATCAGGAAAATATGGATGCAGTTGGATCGATTTTGGGGTAAAAGGCATAACTTTTTCTATGAAGGTCAGATTGAGGTCATTTAAGTATGCTTTTGAAGAAGACTTCGAGTTCTACAAATTCTATGAAGACCAGAGGAGAGATTTTGATGTCTAAAGGAATAAAATTTCACATTTATGTAAGTGACTCATGAAGGTCCATCCAGTGGACATGATGTCCCTTCAAACGGACATGGGCGGACCTAGAAATCTAGAAAACTTGAGAAGGTCTGCCCAGCGGACATAAAGTCCACCCAATGGACATTCACTGGCCATTTGGACTTAATTTAGGCTTGAATGGAGCTTGAAATAAACCTAGAATTATGTTTGGATTAAGTGACTAAATGTGTGATAGGTATGAAGTGATAAATGGAGGTTATAACTTAGCAAATGAATTGCTGATATTAAAGTACCAAAGGCATGAGTATAATGGGAATGAAGATGTTCTTATGATTGTAGTTATCGTTTAAAGGATTTAAGTAATATGTATTAAGTAAATATGAATGATAATTAGGTATTATGAGAGCATATAATGTTAGAAAAGAAATGACAAGAAATTGAATTAGATATTAAAAAAGAATAACCAAGTGTTCTTAAGGTCTAAGCCTAAGAACATACAAAGAATAAGCATTGAATGGTGAACTTAGAATGATCATGTACAAATGAAGTGTAAACCTAAGTTCAATTAGACGTATATGATTTATAAAATAAGAACGAACATAAGAAGTGAATTTAGGTAATATCCCGGGATTGTCGTTGAGCATACATTATACACAACATATATACATATGTATGTGATTAAAAGTTCATAAGAATGTGCAATTAATAATGTGTGTGTGCAATATGTGTATTGCATGATGCTGATTCACAAGATAGAACATCCACATCTAGACGATTATAGATCATAGAAGCTAATGCTAATTTGGAGCGTACAGTGAGTCGACCTAGATGGTCTCATTTTCTTTGTTTATTCTATTTTAAATTTCTATATTGAATTACTATTGAATGTGAATGTGATTGAGACAATTTTGGACATTAATAGTCTGAGGAGTTTGATAAATGTGAGAACATAGGAAGTGCTTCTTATATATGAATATGACAGAAATATATGTACTCAATAGAACTGTTGAATGCCAGACTTAGGTCCGATGACATGGGAAAGTGAATGTGTAAAGCGATATAAAGTGACTAATTGATCTTATGTTATTGATGCATTTCATTACATGAATGCATGACAACATAAAAGTTGTTGTGACCGGAGTAGCCACCGAAAAAGAGCTTAAAGCTCATAATGTGATTAAGAGTCAAAAGCTGACTATGTGTAATGAGCCTAGTATCCCATCGGATACGAGATAGTTATCAATGAGCTTGATATCCACAATGAATAGGAGACAGTTATAGGCACTCAATTACAACAATAATAATTGAAAGTGAGTCTCATGGGCATTGCATATAAAATTAATATGTATGTTTTGAATGATTAAAATGAACTGTTTGACTACTCTGAATTTGAAAAGTGAAATAGGTGATCAGAGTGCTATGTGATGCTAAATGATTACTAGTGGATTGATGTGAATTACATGATTATATGAATTGTATGTGTTATGTGATATAAGAGAGCCATCGAGGATGGTTACCAAAATTGCAACACTATTTTTCAGGCTCAGAGGAGTTACCCTTGTAGGCAAACGGGATTCCAGCCATTACATTCGAGCAAGAGATAGAGGTCAGGATCAGTTCACGTCTGCATATATTTTTCATTATTTTGTATTAAAGAATGTATTCTGTAATTATTGTAACACATGTATTTGAATAATTCTGTTTGTAATAACTTTCAAATTGGAAATTTTTGTAAATGAGATTGATCAATAAGTGTAATAATAATTGTAATTACAATGTTTATGAAATAAAAATATAGGCCCAATTTGATCAGTGGTTTTCTATAATATGCGTGTGATTTATAAAAATTTTGTAATGAGCTTCGATTGTTTGACTATTCTAGTATGCCACCCTCCTAGAGTATGTTTTCGAATATTGTCGGTATGTTTAGAGATATGTCCTATAAGAGTGAGGTGCTACAAAAATGATGAGAATTATGTATGAGACCTTTGAATAAGTATGATATGGAGATTTTAGATGATTAAAAAATTTTAGTAACTAATAAAGTCCCAGATTGAGTTATGAAGTACCTGAAATCACATAAGTGTTTTGGCGAAAAGGAGCATTTGAGTGGTTTCTTTGTTCGGTATTAGAAATGAACAAGTAAAGATATCATTACTAAAAATCAGAGTTGCACAATGGAAGTGTGTGGTATAAACCTTGTTTAGAGAGATTGAGGTTTGATAAGCTCAAAATTGCATTATAAGTTGGTAAATTTTGAACTTTGAGGTTGGTTTTTATATGAATAAGACATTATGTTAGTGTCTTACGATATGATCTTAAATGATTGATTTGCTTCTAAAAAATATGATGGGAAATGACAAAGGTACAATAAATAGTTCACTTGTGGTTATGGATTTGATATTCGAAAGCTAAGGAGTCCATGTGAGGTGTAAGAAATACACGAAAAACATTATTAAGTTTTGCTTATAATTAAAGAAAATGAGAAAGGAATGTTTATTATTCAGAAGTATATAAGAACAATTGTTTTGTGAGAACCCTAATCAAAAGTTTCATTGGTAGTAATCTAAGTAAATATGAATCTTGATAATGCTAAATGGATGGTTTGATGTATGGTTAAGTTAGCAAAGTTATGAATAAACTAATTATTAGTGAGAAAGCGAAAGCAATGATTTAGAAAAAGGAATTTCATGTAAAGATAAGTTACAAATTTCAAGGTCATTTTATTGAGATGTAACATTACATTGATATTAGGTTAAGAATTATGTGTACTAGTCATGGGTGCATTTAATAAAGATATTCTAGATTAAGTCACTTACTAGTGAGTGCTATGCATCTGAGGAACACAAAGAGGCATCATAACTTGAAAGTGCATAATGATCGACAAGGTATGAAGAGGGTGATAGCAAAGTATACGTTCAAATGTTAGTGAAATCTACAAGTCAAGCTAAGAGCCAAAGAACCATCAAAAATTACTCTACCACTCCCTATCTGGGAATGGAAATGGAAGCATATTACGAAGGATTTGATGGTAGAAATTTCACTAATTCTACACAAATATGATAGTATATGGGATATAAAGGATCAAATAAAAAAATGCCTATCTCCTTACCATCCAAGGTCGGTGTTCTCTTGATAAATTAATCAAGTTGAAAGTGACTGGAAGCTTATAGTTACGTAGAGTGTTGGTATATGCAGGGGAGATATATAAAAGAAAATTAGTTGGGTTGAACTAATTCAGATAACCGTAAACAAGATCAAAAGTATATGGGTCAAAGTGATAGTACCTAAAATCGATAGCAGTGTTAGTTGTGGAAATGGAGGAAGAATTTTGAGTTTAAGGTGACAAATCAAAAAAATTTTGTGAATATTATCATAGAAAGGAATAATCAATATGTTGGTCCCTATAAAGTGATTAAAAAAGTGGAAGCACAAAAAATGGATGCAAATTCAATATCAGTATTTTTAAGATGACCGAATTTGTTTAAAATTTCAAGGACAGAATTTCTATAAAGAGGGGAGAATTTGTAATATGCTATTTCGATTATAATGATGAGTAATGTGTTGTACATGCATTTTATAGAGTATTCTTTATTTATGATATACTAGAGTAATTTAAGCATTTAAATGTATTGTTGAGGTTATAACGGATATCACGAATAGACTAAAGATGATTATGGACTTTACCGAAAATTTCTTAAAATTTTTCTGAAAACTTCAAAAAAGCTACGAAATGAGTTCAATCAAGCTTTAAAAGCCCTCAAATGTGCTTTAAGGATTTATATGACACTTTTGAATGGAATTTGAATGGTTTCGATGAATACAATTTTTAGATAAATAGTGAATCTAAGTGAATGGTATTTTCACTTAAATAGTGATTTTAAGGGCCCAACTCTGAAAATTTGAAAAATACTTGAAATAGTTATTAGAGTCTAATGATACTAAAATGATCAAAAATAAGCCCAATTGGATGAATTTTGGGAGTTCCAAAAGTTTAGGGTTAAAATTCCCTTTTTGGATTAAAATGGGTATTGAGGATTTTAAACTCATTCGAAATTTTTTTAAAAGCATTCAATCAATAAATATTTAGCCTAATTCAAGTATTTTATGGCTAATTTGATAATAATATGGTTGTGGAATATTTTCATAATTTAATTTAGTTAGTTCATGAATCAAATGCATAAAAGGGCAATTTGGTCTTTTTTATTCATTAAAGGGCGTTTGGTCTTTTGACAAGAAGTTAGTGGATTGATGATCCATTAAAACAGAACCAATGAAATGGTGACAAATGGTAGGGATAAAAGTGTAAATATGAGACATTTTGGTAAAGTTGTAATTATAAGAAGTTATTAATTATATATGTGTAATTATAATGAAAATGGTGGGCAAACAAGTCATTAGGCAAAATGCTCATTTTCTTTAAACGTGGGTGGCTGGCCATTGATAAAAACGTAGTGAAAGTGAGAGACAAAAAAAAGGAGAAAGAAGAGCAACAAAGTTCAATCATGGCCAAGAAGAAGGAGAATAAGGAAGCTGCCATTTTGATAGGTTTTGGAGCATGATTTGAAAAGAGCTTCATCAAGACTAAGTGTTCTTCAATTGTCCAAAAGATTGAAAGAAAGTGGTAAGTTTTCCTAACCTAAATTTCTAGTTTTGTGGGTTTTGCATGGAATGGATTTGTGTAAGATCAATGATGATTTTGACTTTCTATAGAGTAGATAATAAGTTTGGAAGCATTTATGGGTTGAAAACAAGAAAATCAATCAAGAAATTTAGATTGAGAGAAACTTCCATGGCTAAGGTTTTTAGTGTGGTATGATCCAAAATCAATTTTTGTTGAATACGATAAGAGAGATAACCATGTTTAGTGATAAAACCTCTAAATTAGGTGATTTTAACTAAAGATAAAACCTAAGACATACTACTAAAAATCTCTAGAAGATATCTTGACCTAATTCTAGCTTAATGACATTGAAATTTGAGATTGAAAATGGAAACCTAATACTACCTCTGTGTTGAAGCAACTTGTGATAGTTAGTGTATATTTCATGATTTAGAAGTCAAAATGGCCAGAGTTTTAATGTTATGGAAACTAGAGACATAGGGGAACAAATGTCTAGAAGACCTCAAAACCTAATTTGAAATTTTTTATATGAAAATTAGGGAACAAATAGAGGTATAAATTATGTGTAGGGGACATGACAAATAGGAAATTACAATATTTTGAGTTTATTTTTGTCTCTGATTTTTACCGAATCATATATGAACCTTTTTAGATGTTTATGAAACTTTGCAAACACCTAGACATAAATGAAATATGACTTACTATATGTGAATTGTGTGAGGTAGTGTTTTGAAGAAATTGATAAGTCAGAATGAGTAAATGATAGTATTGAAGTAATTGTCGAAGTTAGATTTTGAAATAGAGAACAATGGGTTAGCTTATGGAAGTAAGCAAAAATGCAATTAACATGATTGTTATACTATTAAATACTAATCCCGAATTCGGTTAAATCCCATTTATAGTTTTAATGCCCTTTTTCCTAATTTGGAAATAAATAACTAAGTGAAATGCACTTTGTGTAGGTAAAGAAGAGGCACAAAAATCATAAGTGTGCTTGGCGATAAGTTTGTGAAATTGTGAGTGTATTTTAATTATTTTATAGGACTAAAATCTTTGCAAAAAATTGATGACTTGTGAGTATCCTTCAAATTGAGTTTATGCAAATGGTTTTCATTTGATCATGAATGAATATTTATGCTGAGTTTTATGCAAATGATATTTTATAAGTGAATATTGCTAGCATAAGTACATGTTTTTGCAATATATTTTTTAATTTAAAAGTTAAATTTTATATGATTGGGAGTTACATTGAAATAATTCAATTATGAATCCTTCCATACTTGATTTAGAAAATAAGATGAGTCAACAATGTAAGAGTTGTTTTTGCCTATAGTACAATGCTAGGCTTATACATGTTATTATACTGGTATATTTATAGCGGTTAAGCTATTATGAGTAAACAATGTAGAATCAACTCCGTGACTTATTACAGATAAGTAATGCAAAACTAGCTCCATAACTACCAATCTATAGTAGTTAACCTATTCTGGGTAAGCGATGTAGAACCAGCTCTGTAACTAGTGGTTAACCGATCGTGGGTAAGTGATGCAAAATCGACTCTATGACTTTAAGCCTAGTGTGCCGTATAGTAAAGAATCTAGTGGTGGGCTATGTTGAGTACAAAAAGTCATGAAATAATAATACCGCCACTATTTATTTTTAAAAGTAATTTGATAAGCACCATATGGTACTAGATTCTAGTGATTTGCTTATTTTCAATATAAAACTTTTCAAAAAACTTATTGCCACCACTGTTTATTGTTTAAGGAAAAAGAAAAATGAAAACTTGTATTTCATAAGTTTAATGTAGAAAAGTATTTTGGAGTAGTATTTCAAAAAGTTTGAAATTGTGTTTTACGAAATGTTATGTTATTACCAGATTTGATGATGCACGAATAAATTGTTATGGCAAATGCTTTACCATAAGCTTTATCACTGTATGGGAATATTTCACTTAAGTTGCTATGAAAAGTTTAAATTTTTAGTTAATTAATTATCACTTACAAAGCTTGTTTTGCTCATCCTTATTTTTATGTTTTTAAACAAACCACCACAAATATGCGTCCTTATTTTTATGTTTTTAAACAAACCACCCCAAATATGCGTACAAGTGCTATAGTAATTAGGACTCTACCTCAAGATTAATTATATCGTCGGGTGCTACTATGTTTGTCTTATCTTTCTTATGTATGTGTTCGCTTGAAATTAGCTTAATTACTTGTATATATGTTGTAAAAGTATTTTTGGAAAGTTTAGAAGTGTGATCTTGTAAATCTCTTTTTCTTAATGAACTATAAGGGCTTTAATCCTCAATGATGTTTTTAACTCGTTAAGAATTCTATGTTTGTGATTGCTTGTAATGTGGACCTGAGGTCTCATTCCAGAAGTTAAGATGAAATATGAAATATTAGAAGTGTTTTAAAATGTGTTTTGCAAGTTTTTTGAAAATTTTAAGAAGGTCAAAAGATAGTTATTATTGTGCCTAAATTTTTAGTAAAATGATTAAACATTTAACTTTTAAAGTATAAAAAAATTTTAACAGTTGAACAGCTTGGTTTTTTGAGAACCCTTCAGTTAAGTTAGATATCGATTGAAGGGCTACTGTAGGATCACTAGGAGAGTTCCACTTGAATTCTGGAATGAGAACTCTAAGATGGGTCCTTTCATATAGGTTCACCAAACTTAGGAGAGGAACTAGCTTGAATATCTAACTATCAAATTCAACAACCTCCTTATAAGTATCTTGAAATACCAATTATGACAAAGAGGCTAACATTTAAGGATTTTCAATCTTTATTTCATACAATTAACAAGAGAATTAATAGTTGATAGAATAATCTCTCATCTTGTGCAAGAATAATGCAACTTGTGATCTCAGTCCTTAACAATATGGATAACTTGCGGAGTTCTCATCTTATGCTACTAAAGAATCTAGTTAAGATGACTGAGAAGATAATTAAGAAATTCATATGGTTAGGTATTGCAAGCAAAGGAAAATCATCAAAAGTGAAATGGATAGATATTTGTATTCTAAATAAAAAAGGAGGATTGAGGTTTGTTAAAATTCATGTAATGAATAAAATGCTAATGATCAAGAGGATTTGAAAATTGTTTAATTATAAGGAATCTTTATATAGGTAAAATGGATGCACTCTCATCACTTGAAAGCCAACAACTTCATTTAACCTTAATTTAGTAAAATAGTAAATCATGGATGGTGGAAAAAAGCATTTGGTAAAAGATTGGTACATTCAACATTTAAGCATCGCTACAAAGGTGCATTTTTTAAGAAATGATTTAGAAATTAAATGTTAAATTGAACTACCCAACATCATGAAAATATTCTATTTTTATTTTTCCATGTGGTGGCCTCTAACTCTAAGTACTTTTCATCAGAGATGTGGATATCGTACCGTTCCGGTCAGTACCAGCCGAAAAATGATACCGGAATGGTCGTAGAGGGTACCGGGCATGAATTCCGGTCGGTACCAACCGATACCGCCAATACCGGATTTTTTCGGGGCCATTCTGTAAAAAAAAGCTCTAGGGACTATTTTGCAAATAAAGAAAATTTTAACCTAAATTTATCTACCCTCCCCGACTCTCCCTCTCTCTTCATCTTCTTCTCTCCCTTCCACCGTCCCAACTCCCGCCTGTCGCGCCTCCGGCCTGTCTCACCTCGCCTCCGGCCTTCAACCGTCGTCCACGCCCGAAGACGTCCACCGCACACCGTCTTCGCCTCACCGCACACCATACACCGCACGCTCGAAGACGTCGCCGCCTGCTAAGGTCCACCGTCCGGCGTCCACCGCACACCTTCCAGCCTTCTCTGTCTTCCTCCTCGCGCTCACACACCGCACACCGTGTGACACCTAACACCGCACACCACGACCCGACGTCGACCCAAATTTGGTGAAGATCGATTGATTTTTTATTTTTTGTTTAATTTTTCATGACATTTTGAAATTTATGATTGTTTGATTGTGTTGGTTGTTAGATGATGGTGGATTTGGGGTTAAAAATTGGTGTTGTTGTGTTGGATTTGGGGATAATTTTGAAGTTGACTTCGGTGTTGGATTTGGGGAAAATTGTGAAATTGATTTCGATAGAACAAAGTGAAGTGTGAATGTTGAAGTCTTGAAGATGTTTTCGGTTGGCATTTTGCATTTTGGAAATAGATTGGTCATTTGGTCCGAATCCGATTGGAAATTAAATTTGGAAATTGGAATGGTGATTGTGATTTAGTAGATTTTAAGGTATTAATATTGAATTGTTGAATTATTGATGAATGAGATTGAATTTGAGTTTGTGCAATTGCATTTGAGATTGAGTTTGATAATCAAAATCAAATCAACATTTAAACCTAATTGTAAAATTAATAATCAAATGTGAAATTAATAATTAAATGTAAAATTGTAAAATTGATAATCAAAATTAGTAAAATTGAAAAAGCTTAAATTATTAAATGATACATTCTTAATATTTGTTAAATGGTAATTCATTTTTAATATTTGGGTATTGAATTTTGGTAAATAACTAGTTAAGTATAAAATTATGAAATTAGAAATTAATAATAATTTGATTATAGTTAATGATAGTATTTGCTTATTTGAGTATTAGTTTTAGCTAGGTAAATAATTAATTGACTATAAAAGTCAAAAGATGTTGAACTTTAATGGAATGGTAATATATATGTATAGGGAATCATAAATATTTAAAATTGGTAATGTTATTAAATTGTGATTTGTGAATATGTTGTATACTTGTAGATTCCAATTTATGCTTATAGTTATTAATGTCGATTAAGAATTGTAAAAGCAACATATATATTTAAGAATGAAATATAAAATGGTGTATATAATATTATGGTTTGTTAGAAATGAAAAGAAAATTCAAAGATTTAAATAAGAAAAAAATATTTCCAAAGAAGTTATATCCTTCAACTTGTGATTGTTGGAATTGGACATTGTTGTAAATTGAAGGAAATGGAAATAGAATTATGATTATTTTATGATTGTTGGAATTGGAAGTTGTTAGGAATAGAAATGAAATTATGAATGTTTTGTGAATGTTGGAATTGGAAATTGTTATGAATGGAAATAGAATTATGAATGTTTTGTGATTGTTAGAATTAGAAATTGTTGGAAATTGTTAGGAATGGAAATAGAATTATGAATGTTTTATGATTATTGAAATTGAAAATTGTTGAAAATTGTTAGGAATGGAAATGGAATTATGAATGTTTTGTGATTGTTGGAATTGAAAATTGTTAGAAATTGTTAGGAATGGAAATAGAATTATGAATGTTTTGTGATTGTTGGAATTGGAAATTGTTGGAAATTATTAGGAATGGAAATAAAATTATGAATGTTTTGCGAATATTGGAATTAGAAATTGTTCTAAATGGAAGGGAATGGAAATAGAATTATGGTTGTTTTGTAATTGTTGAAATTGCAAATTATTGGAAATGGAAATAAAATTATAAATGTTTTGTAATTGTTGAAATTGGAAATTGTTGAAAATTGTTAGGAATGGAAATAAAATTGTGAATGTTTTGTAATTGTTGGAGTATGTTTTGAGTTATTATATATGTTGAATGTTTTGAATTGTTAGCTTTTGACTTATAGAGAATTGTGTTATGTGAAATTGAATTGTATGTAACATAATCATACAGAATGAGTTATATTATATAAGATGTATATGCATATTGTGTACTGAAATTATGTGTACAAATAAATAGAAGAAAGTTCAAATACTCCCACTCAACCCACTTCATAAAGATACAGTGATCCTGTAACGCCCTATATTAGGGGTTAGAATTTTAAGAAAATTCAGTACATTTTATGCTTTGTATATTTGAATATTTACTTATTTGTGCATAAGTATTTTAGACACATACAACATGCATTCATGACATATTTCTGGGTAAAATGGAATTATAAAATGTAAATAAATTATGAAAATTTTATTCGGAGACTATTAGTATTATTTTGGATTTTTTGGTAAATTTGTTTAAAAAAATATTAAAATTTGGACCAATCCTAGTGTGACACGTGGACTGATTTACTATTGACAAATGACTTACATTTGTGGTGACATGTGGTAGCCTTAATTGGATGACACGTGAATTACATGCAAAGTATACGTGTGATTTAGGAAAGAATGTTCTGCAACTGGATTTTGTTCTTCGTTGGCTTTGCTTTACACCGAAAATACCAAGTTGGTTATGGTTGTGTATCTATCTTGTTCAAAGTAAATTGTTTTGCTTGATTACCCTTCATCCACCGCAATCACTACCGGAGCTATTGTTGATTCAACTAAGTAAATTCAATGATGTTTTGCTGTGTAAATGAATGCATGCATGTGAAGGTATAGCAGTAGAGTTCGGATAATACATGTCCTAAATGACTCAGATGAGGATTTGAAACTGTGAATGTAGGGAAAATGTTGGAAATTTAAAGTTGCATGTGTGTTAGTTGGATTTTGATGCTAAATGTGAAGTCTGGATTTATAAATTGTGTGTATGTTGATGAGTTAAGAAAATGAGTAAGAGGAATTGTTTGCAAGTATTGGAGTTATATTGAAGTGAGATTGAGTTATTGAAAAAGTTCCAGTTGAGAGAGAGAGAGAGTTGAAGATGGTAAAATATGTGTATGATCGGTTTTGATGTTTTGAGTATAAAATTGAATTTGAGTTGTTTTGGGACTAACTTGAGTTGATATGGAAGTGAATAAGATGGATAAATGTTAGGGTATAAGTTTGTGATGAGGAATTAAGGAGAAGAGAGGAAGAAGAAGATTAAACACAGTAAAGTTCGCTCTCGAAGGATTTGATTTCTGTAAAAGTTTGCCGTGGTCAACTCTTGAGCTCGTCGCGACAAATATTTAAGAAAATGTCGAAGAATTTTGCTATCTGGAAAGTTTGTTGTGGCCTTTATTGTCAAAGAATATTTCTTATACTTTTCTAATAATTAAATTTAATTATATACTATGAGTCTTAATAGCACAAATAGTTCAACTGATCCAATTGCCATTGATAATATTGATATTTTGGTGAATTAGGTTTTTGAAGAACCCAATTTAGTTGATGTTAATGATTTG
>JANSVB020000189.1:1924009-1934079 GCA_025504935.2 Erythroxylum haughtii
GATCATCAACTTTCATGGAGGAATGGTTTGGGTCTTTTAGTAGCAAGGTGAAAAAAAACAAAGAAAATGGAAGTGGCAGTGAAAAGTGAGAGCAAGGTTTAACATTGATGAAGGTGGGTAAGGGTGGGTGTCGTGGAGATGAAGAACATGAAGAACAAATGTAGAGAGAATGAGAAAACGTGTTTTGTCCAAATGAAAAACAAAATTAAGGATAGTCTTGCAAGATGTAAAAACAATTGTGGGTGAGATGTGGCAAGGTAAGTGACACATGTCACTTGCTATTTGTCACCTCCCCATGATTCCATTTGGTCCACTTTAATAACTAGTCCATTTTGTCTCCAATTTCTACTCTAATTGTCTCTTAATTTTCAATGACATAAGTCATTAAATTCTAAAGTCGTTTATGAGAATTTTCATTACCATTTGACCCTTATTCTACTACTATTCATCAATTGTTCTGCCACTTCACATTTTTTCCTAGTTCAAAAATACCAAAAATTTTAAGATTTTTCCAAATTTTCACTAAAAATTCTGAGTTAATAATTAGGCTCTCCAAATCAATTCTTAACACATACAATTCACAATTTCCAATATAATCACATTTGTAGATCAATTATACCATAAAAATGTCAATAAATGCATGTACAATCATTTTAATGTGCAAAAATCAAATTCACGTGTGTGTATGCTAACATTATGCATGAGCATGAAATTTAATTTTTTCTTAATTTCTCATTGATCTCACATATATCATATTTTTAGATTCTAACTCTTAGTATGAGAACGGGATGTTACACATTGACTTGTGAATGTCCGTTAGGCGAACATCCATATCCTTTAAACGGACCTTTACAGGTCTCTTACAGAAACTTGAAATATTGACCCTCTGGACATCAAAATCTCTTCTCAGGGTCTTCAAATGACCTCAATCCAAGTTCTACAGAAAAAGTTATGCCTCTTGCCTCAAAGTATATCCAAGTGCATCCACATTTTCCATATTCTAACTCTTTACTTACTACATTCACTACCTTATGCCTGGTCTATCATTTCGAGTTTAATTTTCTCATCATTTCCCCACCATTCTAACTTCATTTCAACTCAATATCATCCATAAACAAATCATAAACACTAATAACAGAACATACACATATATCCACATTCATCATCAACATCCTACACATATTTAACTTCATTTCACTTCTAACTATTACCTTAATTCTTCACATTTCCAGAAACTAAATTACTCCCTTTCTTTAGCTCTAGACTCATTTTTTTTCATCACAAAAACACCTTAAGAGATTCACATTAATTTATCAAGAAAACAAAACAAAAACCGATTATGTATCCAGTTTTGTTTGCACTTTTCCCTACACTCAGTACTTAATTTCAGGTCAAAATTCGAAACTCTTAAAGATAGAATTAGAATTCGATGTCTTCATGAAAAGTGTAGCCATATGTCTCTAATTTAATCCAAATTAAAAATTATCTCATTTAGATATTTACAAAACAAGTTATGTTGGAATCACAAATGCATAATAAGTGGAAAATTGTTACAACTAACATTTTTCTAACGCCCTTTAAACACCTTTTATTCAATTAATCCAACATTATATCATTCTATAATCTATTACCCATCAAAATAGCAAAGCAAGACATGAATCTACCCACATTTCTCACTCACGTTTTTGCATATACCCATCCTCAATTTATCAACATTTAACCTCTAACTATCATCAAATATGCTTCATTCAACAAATCAAGAAGAGTTAATGCTTATACTTACTTATTTAGCTTCAAGATCTTCAAACTCTTCAAGATCTCTCTTAACCCTAACTTTCTTCTCTCACACCTGCATCATCATTCAAGGGTGATAGAGTTAGGTCTTTAGTAAGAAATGAAGAAAATAGTATGACTAGTGATGGAAGAAAGCAAGGCTCAACTTTAAGGTTGGAGAAGAAAGTGTCGAAGATAGAGAGAAGAATGAAGAACACGAAGAAGATGAAGATGAGAGAAGCTAACGAAATTGGCAAGTGAAAGACCAAAATATGGTCTTTCACTTAATGAATATCGTGAGTTAAAACAAATGGTGTGGCCACATGTCACTTTCTCAAGGTCTCTTCTTGATCTTTTGTTAACTAGTTAATTTGTCTCCAATTTCTACTTCAATTGTCTCTTAATTTTCAATAACATATGTCATTAAATCTCAAAGTCATTTATAAAAATTTCCATTGCTATTTGACTCTTATTTCTATTACTATTCATCAATTGTTTTACCCCTTGACATTTTTTCTAGTCTAAAAATACCCTTAATGTCAAAAAATTATCAAAATTTTACCAAAACTTTCAATTCACTACTTATACCCTCTAACTCAACTTTTAAGACACATAATTCATAATTCATATTATAATCACATTAAATCAATTATTTATATCCAAAAAATGTCAAATGAGTGCATAAACAATTCATTGCAATGTGAGTAACAATCAAATTCACATGTGTGTATGTTAATATTATGCATGAGCATGAAATGTATTTTTTAATCTTTCATTGCTACTTTCTCAATTACATAAATCTTAGGTTCTAATCTTTAGTATAGAAACGGAATGTTACACAAATCCAATCTCTAGCTATCTTTCTGATGCTAAGAAGGAGGATAACGTTACTTGGTTGAGCACAACTATGGTTTCATTACTAATAGATCATGTTTTGGCATCTTTTAAGAAGCTATATCTAAAGTTCCATAGTCATACCTAGTTTGGTCATCCATAAATCTTCCTAAAGCTTTCTTGGTACGTTGGTTAGCAATTAAGGATAGGCTTAGGATCAGAGAAAATTTTTTCTTTCCCTTTATCAGTAGGCAAATGTGTCCCGTTTAAAACATCTTTCTAGAGAACCTGGATCATCTTTTCTTCAGTTGTAACTTTGGCAAGGATACCTGGAAGAAAGTTCATAAACCCTATTCTCTACAATGCAATGTTGTTTTTTGGAGACGACTTATAATAACAAAAAATAAATAACAGTTCCTACAATTGATTTAGGTGCTACCGATGCTTCTAATCTTGAAAGTTAAAAGTTTTGAGCGAATGGTAACATATAATTTTATCAAAGTACATGCTAACTTAAGATAAGTCCGACTCTAATTTTTAATAATATTTTGGCTTGTTTATTAAAAGATGAAACTATTTTTGGTGGGTTGGTTGCATTTTGATAAAACTATTGTTCTGATAATCTTGATGATTTAACTGACCAATCATTCTTCAGATGCAACGACCTATTTATATTGATGCAACTGTTCACCTAAAATAATACAGCTGCTCAACTTGTACACGCAATCATGCCATAAATGCCTCTTAATAGAAAGCAAACGAAACGAGCGGTGAGGAATGATCACCCCTTAAAAGGAGCAGTGTTGATCAATTCTAGCTCTGTACCGATTAATCTTCGTTAGTACTACAAGGATTATCATTAGGATCTTGAGTATCCTAAAAAGCTAACTAAGATATATATTTTTTTTATACTTTTCGGAATCGTTGAGTGATATTAGAGCTGCTAGAATTACATTAATATAATTAAGATAAAGGATTTCGTGGGAAGGACACATTTTAGGTCTTTATTTTTCTTTAAAAGCTATTGACTTATATTAATACACTGTTCCAAACCTTAATTATCCATTTAATCTTTGTATAAGTCCTTCCACATAAGGTGAGCATTATTCGGGCCGGCCTGATTATCCGATCCGGCTTGAATTAATTCAGGTAAGTAAATGCTAAATTTCGGATAATTCGGGCCAACTCAAGTATTATCCGAAATATTTTCGGGCCGGGCCGGGTAACTTCAAAAAAATTAGGGCCAGCCCGATTACCCGAATTAGGTTTAAAAGAATTATAAAATAAGATAATTCGGATAAGTCGGGCCGGGTAAATAGGTAATTCGGGTAAATCGAGCCGGATAAGTTCGGGTAATTGAAGGTTCGTATTTGGGCCGGATAAGGGAAGAAAATTTCGGATAATTCGGGCCAAGTCCGAACAGTAAAAATTGGACCCGAATTACCAAAGCATAATTAACTTCAATTTAATTTAATCGATGCATCATATTCATAAGTGAAAAATTAAAAAAAAAAAAGAACAGATAAAAGTGGCAATAGCAGTTTTGGGGTTTAGGGGTTTGGTTTTAGCAGGTGGAGGACTTCTCTTTTTCTCTCTCGCGTAGTTCTCTTTCCTTTTGTCTCTCAAGTGAGACGGCAGTTCGTCACGTCCAACTACCTCTTCTCTCTTGTTTCGAGGTAGTGATTTTTATTTTTACTCTTTAAACATTAGACTTGAACTGTTGCAGGCCAACATTTTTGCGAAGATGAATTTCAAAAATGTCAAAGTTCCTAAGATGCCTGGTGGTGGTGCGGCTTCTGCTCTGATCAAGACCGGGGTTATTGGTGCGCTTGGCTTGTATGCAGCTTCAAATAGTCTCTATAATGTTGAGGGAGGGCATCGAGCCATAGTTTTTAACCGCCTCGTTGGTGTCAAAGACAAGGTTTGTGTTTTATTTTAATTTTATGTATGCTATTTTCTTCTTTGGATGATATAATTTAAGCCCAGAATCTTTTCCCTGAAGTTTACTTTGGATTAGTTAACTGTATCATGGTGTGTCTTCATGTTTCATATATATGTGCATCTTCTGTGTTACTAATAATACGTCCCAGTTCCATGATGCCATGCTCACTTTCACAATACACTCAACCATCCCAAGGCTCTCCCAACTACAAAAATTCTAAATTAAGTGACAGTAATTGAGTTGGTTATTGGGGAATGATGAGGTTGATGCTTTTTTTTGTTATTTTTCATTTCAATGAGCTGGTTTGAAAGAACATTTTTTTTCTTTTGATGTTTTTTCCTTTTTGTCTTTTTTTTTTCACTATGCAGAGGCTACAGTAAATCTGAGTTGCCTGCAATATATGGATTTGTGGACATAAATGAAGAACCTCTTTAATATTCCAAATTTGTTGTGCCCTATAGTTTGCAGATTTCCCGATATTTTTACATTGTGCAGCCTTTAGGATCAGTTTTAGATCTTATTCCTGTACCTGTTTTCTGAGTTTGAAGTTCTTGAGCCTGCAGAATATCTTCCATAGCAGTCTTAATGTATGGTAGTTGTTCAATTGGCGCTTTGATAGGATCAAGAGAGTACTAATCCATGAAGAACTAGTACTACCTTGTTAGTTTATTTGAACATAGGCAGTGTGGTTCTACTTTCTTTTCAGTTGTTAGTCCATAAAATTAATGAAATGATAGTGGTAGAATGATAGAAGCCGTAATAATGTAACTATAACAGAGCAAAAGAAGGAAGAAACAGTGGAAATAAAGAACAGAGAAGGATAGATGGATTGTATTAGGAATGTTTGTATAAGTCGACACCAGCAGAATTCATGAGTCTGCCTTACTCATCAATGTCATCATTGTTTACCAAATTCTACCCTGCTTTCTCATACATTCTCTGTCTATCTATATACTATAATTTTCTGTAACAAACCGTAACTAACATGCCATGCTGGCCATACAACAAGTAACAAACTTGCCACAAAACAGCCATACAAACAGCTGCCCTTCTTATTCATAACTCGGATTCCCTTCATGCCTCATTGTTGGGCCCAGCTCTAGGAAGACCATGAGCTTTCTTCCTCCTCTGATAAACAAACCGCATTGCTGGAGTAGTAGGCTCATTACAGAAGTTGTGGAAATAGAAGATTGGGATTATCAACCAAGGTTTTTCACAGGAATTCTGCATAATGCTATGTTCTTATAGCTGCAACACTGCCATAAGAATACTTGATTTTTTATGCATATGTTCTCTGAATTTATTCAAATACTTCAAGCTTCTTGTTATTATAATATTTTGGATATTCTTTGATTTTGTTTCATTGAACTTACTGCTACACAGCAAAGTTGTTGTTGTTGAGCTTTTCTGAGTATGTTACTTTGTGGTTTATTTTATCAGTAATCTCAACGATAATAACAAAGTGTGATGCTCCTTTGGATGGTTTTCCAATTTCATTTAAAGTAAACTGTTCTTGTTAACTTTGCAGGTATATCCTGAAGGGACTCATCTTATGATTCCATGGTTTGAACGACCAGTAATCTATGATGTTCGTGCAAGGCCTCATCTGGTAGAGAGTACTTCAGGAAGCCATGACCTCCAAACGGTAATGCACTCTATGCTTTTTTACTACACTTTTTTCTGGGCTACTAAAACTGATTTGCAGGGTTGATTATGCACTTAAAAATGTTAAAAGAATTAGCAGTTCTACAACCTTCATCTATGAGATGTTGTATTGATTAGTAGTGCCATTTGTTCTTGAAATTACTTAGAACATCCATTTATTTGTAACCGCTTTGTGTCATTGTTCTATTAATGATCTTTTAGCATATATATCTTCTTTTGGCTTGGCTAGAACTTTCATTTGTCTCCTTATGTATGATGCATGAATAGATGATATTTTGTTAGCTGAATGAAGGACTTGGAACCTGATTGGTGCATACAAGTTTATGCATGTATATTGTGTATTTCTTTTTCTTTCTCTTGTGTCTTACTAAGTTCTTGTTGCTTGTAGTTGGGTATGCTGCAATTACCATGTAAGTTAGTTCATGGATTGTTCGTCTAGGCTTCTGTTAGATGCATGTACTTTTGTGAGACTTACAACTCTTGATCTATCTGTTTGCATCATTCTGATACTTAAGATCTAGAGTTTATAGATATTAATACACATTCTTGTAGGTAAAAATTGGGCTTCGGGTTCTTACTCGTCCTGTCGCAGACCAATTACCAACAATATATCGCAATCTTGGAGAGAATTATAATGAAAGAGTCTTGCCTTCTATCATTCATGAAACATTAAAAGCAGTGGTTGCCCAGTACAATGCCAGCCAACTGATTACACAGAGAGAAGTAAGAATTCGTTAGGTTATTCCTGCCAAAAAAATGTTTGTGATTTAGTTAGCATCCTTGAGTACTGGGAAGCATTTATTTGAAGAACTATTTGGTAATGACATTATGCATTAACTTTGGGTATCCCGCAGGCTGTGAGTAGAGAAATAAGAAAGATTTTGACAGAAAGGGCTGCCAAATTTGACATTTCACTTGATGATGTATCAATTACCAGCCTGACTTTTGGGAAAGAATTTACTTTTGCAATTGAAGCGAAACAGGTAGCTGCACAGGACGCAGAAAGGGCTAAATTTATTGTGGAGAAAGCTGAACAAGACAAAAGGAGTACTGTTATCAGAGCACAGGTCAGAAAGAAAAATATTTATTGTAGATGCCACGGTGTATCCTATTTAAGATGCATAATCTTTATTTGTTTCTAGAAGGTTTTCTTGGCATCTGCTAGGATTTTTGGTTGATAGTGTTCATAGAGAAAAAGTAGTAGAAAATAAGCAAGGATTTTTTTTTAATATTAAATAAATTGCTTAGCAAAATATACTGCTTTCTACTAGATACTATTTCACAAAAAAACTAGCAATTTTCTCATTACTGCCCGGTGTTCTTATCCCTCTAATTGTTTCCTACTTATTGGCTTGTAGGGTGAGGCAAAGAGTGCTGAGATGATTGGTCAAGCAATTGCCAAGAATCCTGCATTCATCACTTTAAGGAAAATTGAAGCTGCCAGAGAAATTTCTCAAACTATTTCGAATTCAGCCAACAAGGTTTTTCTCGACTCCAGTGACTTGCTTCTGAATCTTAGTGAGATGGACGTGGAAGCAAATGGAAACAAATAGGTGCATTTGATTGCACGATTCCCTCTTTTTGTTGGTTTTCTTCTGTCAAATTGCTTAGTTTGATGGATGACTGGCAACCATGGATCCTATTGGGTCTGGAACTTTTCTGCTGATGGTAACAACTTTCACATATTTGCACTTAATTGAAATACAAGAAAATCAGTTGGATAAAGAGTTATGCCCTTGGTTGTTTTCGTCAGATTTTTTGTTTGTTTGTCTAGACAGTTTGATGAACATGATTGTGCTATGGGGTTTGATACAACGGTTGAGAATAATAGAATACCTTTGAACTTACTGGCTTGATGAAATCTATGTTGATCTATACTACTCTTCCTAGATTGAAGTTCCTCGTTCACAGCTTCACATATGAGCACTTTATATTATCAACAAAATAATAGTGAATTATTTGCTTATCAATCTGGCTATTACTTTTGTTTTATGTTCATTTTGAAATTGATCAGAGGCTTCTCTTGTAAGCCATTATTATAAATTTCTTCTTTCCCTTATCTTACAATTTGCTGGTTTGGAGAGTGGATCTGCCAATGCCACATCTTTATTTTCAATTTAATATCTTGGTTTACATTTAAAAAGACAAAAAAATTAGATTAAATAAAAGATTTAAGGTTTAAAAAGTTGAAATCATCATAGAAGTGATTTGGCATAAGATTGAAAGAGATTGTTATTATTTGAAGTTTAATTGTAAAAAGATTATTAAATAATAGTAAATTGATTTGTCTGATTTAGAAGAACTTATTTAAAAAAATTGATCGATTAATTAATAAATTGATCTTTCTTAAAAAATAAATTGAATTAATTGAAAAGTTTGTTGATTTAAGATTTTTGGAGTTGAGTTTTTTAATTTTTACAAATTGTTACAAATATTATACCTTATTTGATAACAGATTTAGTTTTGGTATAGTATGGTATTGACACCAATAAATGTTGGGTCCCATTTTAGATATTTTTTCAAAATTATAAAATAATTTTTGAATTTAATAAAATTAAAAAATCTACCTTTTTAATTTATCATTATAAATTATGAAAAAGTTTAAATTAATATGTAAAATAATTTTGTAATTGATTTTTGTAAACTCCCATATTTTGTTTTAAATAATGTTATAAATACTGTACCGATATTGATATTGGATTTGATTATGGTACAGTATTGTACAGGTATCGATCAATACTAGCTATTGTTTTGAATATTTTTGTAAATTTATAAAGTAGACTTTGAATTTTTTTTTAAAATTGTAAAATAGTCCTTCAATATATTGAACTATATAATATATTATTTTACAACAAACTTTTCTCTAAAAATTATAATAATAGAAAATTTTAAAATAAAAACAATCTATTTATTTTATTAATATTACTTTTCACATATTTCAAATATAAATAATAACCATAATTAATATAAAAAATGATTATTTAATCTTCATACAAATATAAAATTAATGACAATACAAAGTATTTAAAATGTTATAAATTTATCATATAATAAATAATAATTATATTAAAATATCAAATTAAAATAATAATAAATATTAATAACTAACCATTAAAATTTTCAACAATAGTTCATGTTGAAGAACCAACTAGAAATGAAAGTTAAAATAAAAAAATTTACAATTATATTGCATATATTGAATTTATGATATACATCAAAGATAAGTGAAATTAAAAAAGAAAATAAACAAAAAATTAGAAGTTCATTCAATCGAATACTCGCTCAAATCGCATTGACCACAATTTTTATTTGGTATAAAATCTTCATCAATAAGAAGAGTATCATCATCACCATCATTTAAATTCACTTCAACAAATGACATGTAAATACTTTTTCATTCAAGATTATTTTCTAAGTTATTCTCATCTATCAAACTTGTTTTCTCATAAACCCTATCCTCTAAAAAATCGATAAGGTCAAGAAAAATTAGATCTAAATAACTACTTGTTCAATTAAGAATCTTAGCAAGCAACAAAATTAAATTATTAAGAAATTAAAAGAAATTGTATCCAATTTAATAATGATAATAACATACATTTTTTAGAAACTTTAAATTGTATGAACAAAAACCAAGTTGTTTAATCGTTTGTGCTCTAATTTATTCTTTTTCTTAGAATGCATGAATTCAAATATACTCCTATTCTTTTCAAACCTTGTTGTACTTACATATTAACTTAGAACTCGAATTGCAAATGTAACATCCCATCACCGATGGGAAGGTTAATTGGTAAATTGGGACGGGCTAGTAGGTTAAAGTGCATAATTGACATGAGCATTCATTTGGCCTCTAATTTTA
>JANSVB020000189.1:1978635-1996646 GCA_025504935.2 Erythroxylum haughtii
GCTGGAAGTGCATGTGCCCAAGTTCTTTGGATTAAACATCAATTGCTTGATTATGGTATTGTTGTTAAAAATATTCCTATTTGTTGTGATAATACCAGTGTAATTTGTTTGAGCAAAAATCCAATTTTGCATAGTAGAACGAAGCATATAGAGATTAGACATCATTTTATACGTGATCATTGTTTGAAAGGTGATATTTGTTTAAAACATGTTTCTACTAATGATCAATTAGCTGATATTTTTTCAAAACCTCTTAAAGAAGAATTTTTTGTGATCATTAAATTGAGACTTGGTATGTGTGACTTGAATTCTATTGGTTGATTGTAATTTTATGCATAAATTAGCACAACAAAATGGTCAAGATATTAGGCAAATATGCAATTCCATCTGAGAATCCATCTTCATGATTTGCACTTAGGCTAAAATGTGATTTATTTGGAGTTTAGCAATATTCCAGTCGACTAATTGAAGCTTAAGTCGACTGAGGTTGAGGAATTAATCGAGTTGTTCTGCTCTGCCTGTTGAAATATTACAGTTATAGTCGACTAATAGTCTTCGACTAGTCGACTAATACACATATTTTCCCCAACCAGTCGACTAATCCTTTTCGACCAGTCGACTAGTTTTATGTCAGACAACCCCCACTCTTAGTTTTATTTTTATTAGTCGACTAATGCAGTACCAGTCGATTATAAGTCATCTGGGTTTCTTTAAAAAACTCTATTTTTCCCAAATCTCCGAAAAGCCATCATCATCTTCTTAGAAATTTCCTATTTCTAGTCGACTACTCTCCTCTGTTTTCTTCAAATCACTACAACCCATCCTCAATCCTCTTCCACAAACATAAAACCCACTTATTATTTCTTCAAATCATCCTCCTTCCTTTGAAATCTCATTCACGACATTCCAAACCCTAACCTTCGATAATCTCTCCTTTTCTCCCAAAATCCTCCAATCCTTCAACATGGCTCCACGAAAATCAAATGGTAAAGGCAAAAAGGCAGGAACCCCTCCACAAGGTCCACGAGTGCGTGGGTCATCTTCAAGGGGCGGTATTGAAAGAGAAAATGAAGAGATTGAGTCACGATTCGTTTCAAGAGAAGCATAAAATCTATATTATCAGGTACTGAAAACCAAAGTGCTTATCCCTTCTATGCGGTTTGATTGGGTTGAGTTTAATCATAGTGAATTTGTGGAGTTATTTACTGAAATTACAAGCTTTGGATTGAGCTATTTTCTGGGGTATACGAATACTATTTATGAGGATATGGTAAGAGAGTTTTATGCCAATCTTGTGGTGGTTAGAAGAAATGTAGATACGGGAGTGCAGTTGAAATCAAATATTCAAGGAAAAGAACTTTTTATTTATGAAGCAAATGTTGGACCCCACACCCCACCCGTAGGTGTTTGCGGGTTATACCGCGGCATCCAACCTTAATCAGTATTGTCCTCTTTGGAAATCGAACTCGCGACCCCTCAAGGTTTATTATCAAAGGAATTCAGCTAGAAGATTTCAATTGGAGCGTGAGATTGCAAGGAAGTCAATCTATTCAAGAATATTTTTCTGATTTTCGAAATTTATGGACTGAATTTTCTAATATTGTTTGTACTACACAGTCCCAAAATTTTTTCTCTAAAATATTGGGTGTTCATGAAATTAGTAAGTGTGATCAATTCCTAATGAAGTAGAGATCAGATTTTGCGAATGCTGGTTCTAGCTTAATGAATCGTCATCCTCCTCCTTGGATGAGTGCTTTGAAGAATTAATTCGTGAAGAACAATGGCTTCTTACCAATATATAGATAACAATGTGTCCACGCAGTTAAGTTACCAAAAAATTTAGTGTCTAAAGGACAACATGTGCTTGAATAGAGCAAAGGCACCGCCCTCATGGACTTGATGACGAGTTTTTTCTGGTAATTGCTGCGGCAAGTTACAAGTCAAAGGAGATTAAATCGCTTAATGGGTAATTATATTATTTGCTAACCAACCTATAAGCATGTTCATCAACCAAAGTCAAAATGTATTTTCGGTAATTTTTTTTCATTACAAGTCACTGGATCTCAATCCTATGATTCGTTCAAAAAGTATATCTCAAAGTGTTGTAATTAGATAAATGATTAGGCAACCGATTTCTGTAAGTGGAATATCATATGGGTGACTAGTAATTAGTTTATTATTAATTCAACTCTATTAACATTAAAACTCTGCATAATCAATGTCCCTACATACTCTAAGTTAAACCAGGATATATAAAGGGAAAAAACAGCACAACGATTACAACGTGAGTCTGGGGAAACAAATTCCCGACCTATCCTCTAGCAGGATATTGTGACACTCGACGAGTGGTACATCAAAAAAGAGAACACCAAGGTCGGCTTGAACTGTCTGGGCAGCGAGCCAGGATTTCTGTTCATTATTCAGAGACTTACGTTTTTTCTTTTTTGTCTCTTAGTTTGGATTGGTAAAAGATCAATAAAGAATCCACTTTTTGTGACTTTTATAATCTTTGGTAGGAGGTGCACTAGTAAAGGATAAAAAAGAAATAAAATGAACTTTATGAGCAAAGCAAATCCAATTTGCTTTAGGATTGATCAATCTCTCTCTCTTTGGTATTAATAAGAATTATGCAAGTCGGATAATCTCCTGGAGCTTGATGTTAGACACAGTGGCTTTGGGGAAATTTGACACTTTTTCATCATTTCACCTCTTCTTTAGTCACTTTACAATAATAACATCTAAGTTAAAATTTAGTTACCATGAGGTCTAAAAAGGTATAATAATATTCAAAATTTAAAAAAAAATTAATTAAAAAATATGTCAAACTTCTTTTCTATATGTATTATAAATAGGAATGATAATAAGCTTTGTACCCCGCCTTATCCTTTGTTATTGGGGTCTGAGTATAACCTGAGATCTGAAAAACCCTAAGACAGGGTTTCCAAGTCAAACCTAACAGGGCTCGGCTCGACCTCAAGTCTGATCCTTTTTATGAATTAAAAATTACAAAATGATGTTTATAAATTCATACGGTCATTTTTAGTATTTTTGCATATATATAATTTATAATAAATATCATTTTAAAAATATATGAGCTCCTAAACCCGATACATGTCCGTTAAACGGACATGGATGTCCGCTTAACGGAAATTCACGGGTCAACTTATGGAAATGGAGATTTTTGACACTTCTAGAGGCCGAATCTGATTTTGTAGTCTTCATGAAAGTTGTATATATAAATGTCTTCTTTCAAATGGTCTAAAAAAGAACGCATTTGGACATCTACATTGAAAGTTATGGTGATCTCGCCAAGATAGGTACAAATTGATTGAGTATATAAACATGTTATATTCTTTTAGGAATAACTCCCTCATCCGACCTCCAAATGAAGGGATTCTTAAAGCAATAGATTTTTAACATCTTTGGATATCTCTCAATGAAACATGGTATCTTTTGGAGTTATTTTGTGGAAGTTTGTATTAAAGTAAGTGAGGGGTCGGTTAGGAGAGCATAATTGGAGTATGTGCATGCTTTAGCTTTTTAAGTATATCATGAGCTTTAGAGCTCCGATTGAGATGATTTTTGCTTCAAAGCAAACTAGAAGCTTAGGGCTTCAATTTCTATGAAGAAGTCAAGATGTGATTTTGATATTTGATTAGTGTGCGCTCACCACTATTGTGGAATGACAACAAATGACCTACAGGGTTTGAAGCACAAGGTTTAAGACTCCGAATGTTGGGCTCCGAAAACGGGGTCCAACAGTGCTTTTGTTTAAAGTTGCTAGCTCGAATCCATGTTTCCTCCTCACTTGACAAAATTGTGATCTTTAGGTGTCATATGCTGCTCCTCCATATGAGGTTCTTCATGATGGGGTCTCAGTTAATGATCTATCATATTCAACATCTTCCTTATGCTTTGATTTTCAATCTTGAGTTAGTCTATGCACTCTGGAAAGATCTCAAATGTCTCTTCTCCTTTTTCTTCCTCATTTAATTCCTCTAATCTACTACGTAAAGGTGAAGAGCTAGTCTTGAAAATAATCATAAACTCAGTACTTACCTCTGAGCTAAATGATTTCTTTTTTGTTTCGAGATCCTCCTCAACTTTTTCTTCATATACAATTCCTTAAGTATTGCTGTCAAAATTCTCAAGCTCCTCATCACTCTGTAAAGTTTTTACACTAATGTCCATTAGGTATATCTCGAGTTAATGATTGCTCCTCTTTTGTTTATGATTCTAAGTAGTCAATCCTCGCTTCCATCTCATACATTTGGCTTGCCACGTTGAGGATTCTAGATGTTGTATTCTGCCGGAGTTGTTGTTGTATACCCTGTTGAAGTTGCTACTATATACCTTATTAGAACTACTAGAATTATTGTTATACATCCTGCTGGAATTATAAAGTATTAGCAATTATAACATTAATCAATTCTTTTAGAGGTGTACCTGAATCTTGATAAGAAACTTCTTGTTTGTATAGGAATTGTTGTGCATTCTACAAACTATCATGGGAATAATTATGATAGTTATCCCATCCATAATGAAAGTTAGGTTATCAATCCAACTTTGGTTATATGAATGAGAGTAAGAGTTAAAGAAAAAATTACTTCCATCCATGAATTTTTTATTTTTTATAAATCACAAACACGAATCAAAATAAAGAAAGGATCATGAAATAACTAAAAAGAAACCAATTATGAACAAATATATACAAAACACCAATTAAAATCACAAACAAAAACTAAAACATTGCACTCCCCGTCAACGACGCTAAAATTGACAATTCATCGTAACACTATTCAAAATAAAAACTAGACTACTGCTATAGCAGTGGTGAGTTTAGGTCAATCCCACAGAGTGTGTGTAAAGTTGTTGAAATGAAAGTAACTGGTGTTTAGGTGTAACGGGTGGGGGTTTGGTTTTATAAATAAGAAAATAAAATGAAACTAGACTAATAAAAATAAAGAAAACATGCAAAAAATGATAAAAGTAGGAAATTCAATAGGGACCCGGGTCTTTGGTTCAATCTTGGCCTATACCCTAATTAAACATATTTAATTGATTTGTTGTTCCTAAACCTCTCCTAGCAACTATTAATCGTAGGTTAATAATCAATCCGAGTTTTCTTAAAGTAGTGTTTAATCAAGATACGATTGTTAATTAAACCTAATTATCGAATAACCTAGGATATGATCTCTATATTCAATTAGGTAGTAGCATTATGAATTAGGAAAACTAGTTAATCAAGGCGACAACCACATATGATATGTCATTTAACCAAGGTCATGTTATCCCTATTGATTACAAATCATTAGTCGCTACACATGAATTTCAACATAACAATTATGAATTATATCAAAATTCTAGCAATGGATTTGCAAATAAACGATTCAATGAACGTATTAAAATCAAATTTTCATAATAATAATGGGTTCATACACAAATAACCAAACAATAAAGAGAATACGATTATTAACACACAAAACCTAAATTAATTAACATAGGATAGCACAATCAATTTCTAATGAGTGAAAGAAACAAAAAAAATAGTGAAATACACTTAACCCAAGTTGTCGACGTCAATTTCACCTCCAAATCAGCCTCGGGATGTCTAGCCCTTAATGGGTCTTGTTGGTTGCAAAACCAATTACTTATTTTACGCTAAAAAATGTAAGTGTACGGGTCATTACTTGTATTAAAAAGCATATATCGTCCTATAAAGATTGTGCTTAGGCACCATTTAATCTAGGTTGAACTGAAAAGTAAACTAAATCAAAACAAACTAACAACAATCGAATAATGTAATAAAGGAAATTCGTAAAGAGAATTAATCAAGTTATAGGAGAAGATTTTACCTATCATTAATGTTAATATAGCCTTTTACATGTTTATGGGTTGTCAGCTCTCGAGTTATAATCATTCCCTAAATTATGAACCCTAATCAAATTATGGACTTGCAATCTCTCAATTCACAAATTACCCACAATTCTAATTAGTTCTAAAGCTCTCTAATAAACAATCGAGTCTCACATGGGATCTCTTTCCATGAAATTACCAACTAGATTGATTAAGTGGTCAATTAGATTGCCTAACTCTCGTTAATCCAATTTACTCATTTTTATCTGGTTCACCCTCTCGATTTGTAACCAAAACATGCAAATACATTAATCAATCATAACACTCAAACCAAGTAAACACAATTCAACTAGATTAACATTAAAAATAAGCAAAATCCTAAAGGAAAAGTTAGAACATCGTTAACAACTCAAAATTCATAGCTATACAACCCATCTCAATCTTCCACATTAAATGAATAAAAAAGTAAATGGGGGGAGGAAATGAAACTTAGGTTGGATGATTCAAGAAAGCAACAGTGTCGGGAGATCACCTATTTTGAGAAGCTTCGGCGTCAGAACCCTCCTTTCTTCCTCTTTGTCTTTTCTCTCTCTGTGTATCCAAATGTAGGCAGAATGTCCAAACTCCCTCTAGGGTTCCATCATTATCCTTTTATAGTCTTTCCAATTAAGGTAACCCTAGTATCTTTCTAGTGTTCAAAATGCCCCTTGAAACTCGAACCTGAAAGTGACTCCTCATTTATCAACACACTACCCACGATCATGACCCTTAAGCACAAACGCAGCCTATTTATCTGGTCTTTATCACGATCGTGACCTTATGCTTGAGCTGCTGTCATGATCATGGCAAGTTCCCCACGATCGTAGCCCTGTGTTTTGGTTCAAGTCTCCTCTAAAACTCTTCTAAATGTCCTAAAATACTAACAAACTCATCACGACACCTCATATATATACAATTGAAGCTCAAAAACATGTTCTCACCTAAAGGAAACTTAAAACACAAATGTTTATGAACTAACACAATTCTTAACCTAAACACACACTAAAAAATCAAATTAACCACTAAACAAATATCAAATTACATATAAAACTACAATGCAATCTACACTTATTAGCATCCCCATACTTAAATTTTTGCTTGTGCTCAAGCAAAGATCAAATACAACCAATAAAATTATATCATTTCATTTTCACAAAGATTAAAGCATGCAATTCCTTAAACCTTGGCCAACTCAAGTGTCAAGCTAGTACACATATCATCACTAATTTTCATTGGTGCACATAAACAGACTCAACTCATAAAACCAACACTCAAAGATAAATATAAATTGAAAATGGATCTTCCTTACGGATTTCACTCATTTCTCTCAAGTGTTTGATGGTTAGTGTTTCGCTCAAACTTCCTATAGGAAACCACACTATCATAGGCTTGCTAATACACCAATTTTACTCTACAATGATTGCATACTAGGATAGGTCAAAAGGACTTTGTTTCGAGTTGTAATACGGCTAAGGTTAAGGTGGGTTAAACAAGTTTTAGGGGTTCATCACAAGCATTTATAAACTACCAAGTGTTCAAAAGAATGAAAAAGATAAACTTCTGAGATATGCAAATAGATAAGACTACTTCTTCACACTTATTGAAGCTACTACATGTTATTCCATTTTATTTTTTGTGTGATTTTTTGTTTTTGTTTTTGTTTCTTTAATAAAGAAACAATGAATTAAAAACAACAACTATATTCCATATGCTCTTAACTTATGATTCCACACTAAAGTATCACTTAGCACTCTATTGACTTGTTATTGGGTAAGCTAATAGGGATTTTGGGTTTTAAAATTGGGTGATTTCAAGAAACAAAAAGTTAAAAGCTCAATGGGGCTAGCAAGGGATAATAAATGGGTAGGTCATTTAAGTCAAAGGTTCAAGCAAAAATGCCTTAATCATTTCTATCTAGCATGCATCTAGTAGATTTAATCCGATTCAAAGCAAGTTTTAAAGATAATTACCTAAGGAAACATCATACAAACAAGGAAATGAAATGACTATATAATGGAGTCATAAAGGCGTTACTCCTCACATAGGCTTAAATGAAAATCAATTATGTTTCTATACATTACCTCATTGTTAAAGTGTCAAGTACTAAGTAAGCTTATGTGGCCAAATACTTTCATCACTCTAGATAGTTCACTCTCCACTCAAGTAGCCTAATTTAAGTTCACGCATGCATTTAATCTCATCCCAACTAGCATGATAGAATCTCATGGCAACAGATTCATCACAAAGATTCAAATGTAAGGGAAATGACACACTTAATACTAACAACCTAATATGCATTTTAAATGACATTAAAAAATGAAAACATAAATGCAAAGACTACCTCCCCATACTTGAATAAAACATTGTCCTCAATTTGCAAAAGAGAACATCCAAAACTAACAAACACACCGTGAAAAACAAAATAAAACACAAAAAGAATAAGAGAAGAGATTAAGGGAAAGATGGGCTTATGGTGGTGGTGTTGATGGAAGTGGTGCATTTTTCCTCTCATCCTTTGGTCCTCCAACAAGCTATAATGCACAATAAAACTTCAAGTAACCTCAAAACGTATCATTGGGGACCAAAACAATAAGAAAATGAAGGGAAAAACAAGTTAAATCAAACTAAATATTATCAAATCAAAACAAAACCACACTAACACAAAGACAAACAAATGAAAGAAAAATATGCTAGGTTAGGGTCAATAGCTTCACTATTCCATATGAAGTCATAAAAGAGTGAGTGAAAGGCAAGAAAGTACTTCTCTCTCTTGTGAGAATGGCGCTCCAAAGTAAAGCTTCCATCTATGCCCATTAACCTTAAAAGTTCCACCTTTTTCATTTTCTAACTCCAACAGTCCATAGGGAAACACTTGACTAACCTTGAATGAGCCACTCCATCTTGACTTAAGCTTTCCAGGAAATAACCAAAGTTGTGAATTAAATAAAAATTAAATAAAAGTACTAAGTCCCCACTCTTGAATTCATTCTTCTTAATGTGGCCATTATGCTACTTCTTATCCCTTTCTTTATACAACTTGGAATTTTCGTATGCATCATATCTTAGCTCTTCCAATTTATCAAGTTATAATAATCTCTTTTCTCATGCTAGCTTCCAATCCATGTTCAATTTTCTAATTACCCAATAAGCTCTATGCTCCAACTCCAATGGTAAATGGCAAGCCTTGTCATATCTAAGTCGATATGGTGTTGTGCTTATGGGAGTTTTCAAAGCTATCCTGTAAGCCCACAAAATATCATCCAGCTTCAAAGCCCAATCTTTCCTTGACCTGCTCACTACCTTCTCCAAAATCTTCTTCAACTCTCTATTCATCACCTCCACTTGGCCACTCGTTTGTGGGTGGTAAGGGGTTGCCATTTTATGATGAATGATATATCTTCTCAAAAGAGCCTCAAAGGTTTGTTTCAAAAGTGGCTCCCTCCATCACTTATGATAGCTCTAGGCACCTTAAATTTGGTGAAGATCTTCTTGATGAATCGTTGCACCACCTTGCCATCATTTGTTGGAGTAGCTATTGCTTCGACCCATCTAGACATATAATCAACTCCAACCAATATATAATAGTTACTTAGTGAAGATGGGAATGGTCATATGAAATTCAAGCCCCATACATCAAATATCTTCACCTCTGTGATGTTTAAAAGTGACATCTCATCTCTCTTCGAAATATTGCCCACTCTTTGGCACCTATCACAATGTAATAAAAATTCTCGAGTATCCTTGAACAAGTTCGGCTAGTAGAATCCACACTCTAAAATGCAAGTAGCCATCTTGTTTTCTCCATAGTGTCTGACATAAACTGAACTATGAACTATGACACTGAGTCAAAACTTCAGGCATTTCATTTTTAGGGACACACCTGCGAATCAAACTATCAGCAAATACTCTATATAACACAAGTTCATCCCAAATATAGCGAGAACACTAAAATAAGAATCACTTTCTTTGTTGATGAGAGAGATTAAGGGGAAGAATATCACTTGAGAGATAATTGGTAATATCTGCAAACTAAGGAACAAGAGGATTTTCAACCATCATTAAAGCCTTGTCAGGAAAATGCTCTTTAATTTCCTCTTCTTCTTTATTTGGTTCCCCTTCAAGCCTTGATAGGTGGTCTGCCATAACATTTTCTACTCCTTTCTTATCCTTAATCTCAATGTTGAATTTTTGGAGCAGAAGCACCCATTGGATGATCCTAGCCTTGTAGTCCTTCATTGCAAAGAGATAACGTAACACCGTATGATCTGTAAAAATAATAACTTATGACCCCAAAAGTTAAGAACGAAAATTTTCACATACAAATACCATTGTCAGCAACTCCTTCTTAGTGGTGGTGTAGTTTAATTGTGCTCCCGTCAAGGTCTTGCTAGCATAGTAAATTACATGTAACCTCTTATCCTTTCACTGCCCGAGTACACAGCTAATGACATGATCGTTTACATCACAAATGATCTCGAAGGGAAGTGACCAATCTGGAGATGTCAAAATAGATGCTGTTGTAAGTGTCATTTTAACCTATTAAAAGCATCTAAACAATCATCATTAAGCACAAAAGGCACATCTTTGACTAACAAGTTATTTAATGGTCTAGCAATAAGAGAAAAGTCCTTGATGAACCATCTGTAGAACCCTACATGATCAAGGAATGCTCGGATGCTCTTGATATTGGTAGGGAGCTGGGAGCATTTCAATCACTTTATTCTTAGCTCAATTTACCTTAATCCCCCTGTTTGAGATCTTATGGCCTAAAACAATTCCCTGCATTTCCTCCTTAATAATTTTCTTTTTTCTTTTTTTGTTTCTTTTATTTTCTTTTCTTTTTTTCAATAAAAATTGAAAGAAGATACATGAACATTGGAATTCATCGATAAGATGTAAAATGACATCCCGATAATCATAACTAAGCTTCTCTTATGGACACCCCACACATACTTTTGTGAATCCAAAATCATAAAAAATCAACAGATGCTCCACTAGCTTTAAGTCTTTAGTAGGACATTTAGTTAGGTCAAAAACATGTAATATAGTTAACATAAAAAGAAAGGTTAATAAAGCTGAAGGGGGGCTAACAAAAGGAAAAATCATATCAATAGGTAGGCTATTTGGATAATGTAACTTAAAAATCAAAAAGTGCCTACATCATTTTCATGTTAATGCAAGTGATTAAAAATGTGGTATCGAATGGAAATTCAAAGCAAAGTCAGGATGTACATATCATAAAGGTTACACATGAACAAAAGGCAATGAGATTGATATAAATATGTCAATTTATAAAGGCTCAAAATCTCACAAGCTTATGTCTGCCCACTAATCAACTATTCTTTTGAATATAATGTATATTGACCAGTTATAAGAGTAAAAACACTTTTTCAAGTTTCCATGAATTTTCTAGTCAATTGGTTCTCTAATTATGACTATACAATCCTAGAAGCAATGAAAAAGATAAAATGTTTGTTTGGTTGTTTGATGCTCTCTCTTTTTGTTTGAATAAAAACATATAAGAAACAAACAAACTTAGAAACACACATGCATATTCTAACAAATGTTAAAAGTAAAGGAAAAGAATTAAACTTCCCTTAGGTTGCCTCCTAAGTAATGCCTTTGTTTAGTTTCACTGGCTCAACTCCTTGTTTTCCTTATCATGTGATAAATTATGGTCTTTGGGTGTCTTAACTTCTGTTTTCTCCACTTAAGGTTCTTTAGGATAAGGCTTAAGCTAATGACCACTCATATTTAGCGTCTTCCCTATCTTCAGAATCTTAATGTTTACTGAATCCTTGCACTTTTAAAATATCTCAAATTTCTTTTTAGCCTTATCTTTTTGTTTAATTTATCAAACCCACTAGGTAAAGGTGAAGGGGCAAGCCTTAACAACAATTAGGAACTTAGTACTCACCTTTAAGCTAAATGACATATCCTTTTCTCCTTCAAACTCCTTAAATTCTTCTTCACAGGTAATACTTTGAGAAGTCCTCTCAAGTTTTTTAAGCTCCTTTCCACTTTATAAGATTTATGCAATAACTTCCTTTGGGTTCACCTCAAGTTCAAATGGTTACATCTCTTTATTTTGTGATTCTAGATGATTGATAACTTCTATCATCTGACCCACTTGAGTTACCAATTTCTATAATTTAGACCTTGTATCTTAGTGGAATTATACTACAATCCACTAAAATTTCAAAGTATTAGTAACAACAATCTTAACTAGGTCTTCCAGAGATGTACTTGAGTTGGAATAAGAGGCTTTTGGTTTATGTGACAATTGTCGTGCATCTTATAGCCCATCTAAGAAGTAGTTTTATTGGCTATCCCCTCCATAATTAAAGTTCTTATAATAACTCCTAACTTTTTTATAGGATTGGGAATACATGTTATAGGAAAATTTTCAACTGATAGCATTGTCAAATATCTAATAGTGACATGCTCCATTTAATGTGTCTTTTTTATAGACAAACATAAAAGAAATGTTAAAAGACCCATAAATAAATAAAAAACTAATTATTAACAAATATATTCAAAACACCAATTAAAATCAAGAACAAATCTAAAGCATCACACTCCTCAGCAACAACACCACAATTCTTAATGAATGTCGAATGAACTATAAAATAAAACCTAACTTTGTAGACTAAGATTTATAGTAGCAGTGAGTAAGGATCATATCAACAGGGAGTGTTCATGTAGCTTTTGTAATGAAATAAATTAATGTTTAGGTTATTAGAGATTTGATTTGGTTTCGAATAAGAAAATAACGTGAAATTAAAATAATTAAAGCAAATTAAAATAAACAATCAAAAAATGATAAAACTGATGAATGGATTTGGAATTTGTTTCTCAGTTCTGTCTCTGCCTACACACGAACAAACATACTTCATTGTCATGTTATTCTCATCTGTCTCCTAGAAACTATTAATCGTAGATTAACAATAAGCTTTGTTAGCCCCGATTTTCCTTTAGGTCTTGTTTAGTTAAAACAAGCGCTTTAACTAAACCTAGCTAGCAACCAACCTAGAATAAGCTCTTTAGATTTAATAGGATAACTACATTACGAGTTAGGAAAACATATTAATCAAGGAAACAATCATATAAGTTTGGGTTATTTGACCAAGATTATGTTATCCTTAATGATTCAACACTATTAGTTGCCAAAAATGTATCCCAAAACAACTATTATGTATTATATTTAAGATTCTAGCAATAGGGTCACATATATAAACAATCTAACAAAAATGATAATAATGACCATTCATACATGAATACCTAAATCAATAAGCATACAATAATATAAACAATCCCTAAAGAGATAAAGAATAACTATATATAAAGAAGATATGCCAAAAAGCGTTCCTCGACTTCAATTTCACCTTGAAAATGGAAGAAGGAAACCTAGCCCTCTACGGGTCTCCAAAAAGTGCGTGCTTTAGCCCTCCTCTTAGTCCAAAAATGATTTATGCTCCTCCTAGTCACTCAAATGTCACTTTATGTGAAAAACTAGAGTCCTGGGAAGATGCACAGTTGAGTACACGAAAATATAAGAGTTAATAATTTTCTCTTCGGTTTGACAATTGGTCTGGTCACGGCCCCCTCATTCACTCCCAAGGTACTCTAACAAATACTCTTAATTTCCCCCCTCCACTCTAAGCTTAACTACTTCATTAGTGGAAACACCTGGCAATTTCCTGGAATTCTAAGCAAATTGTAACCTCATTATCCTCTTAATCCACTAAGTCTGGATACATTTTATTATAATAATCAACCTACTCAAAAACTCTAAAGTAAACTCACAAGGGTTTTGATAAGATTGAAAAATCTAGTAATTGATCAGTATAGGATATCTAGTGTAAGGTTCTACATTCCAATGTTTCATTTCTCTTTTGGCTAATAATTAAAAACAAAATTAATACTACAGATCAAATGAGGTACATTGATGTCAACACATCCAATCCATTTTGTTCTACACGTGAAGAAGCAATGGAACACCTATTTTTCATGTGCATTATGACAAAAAAATAGGAACAAGTTAAACAAAAATGCCATTGGTCTGTTCTAGGTTACACTTTCACTAGTGTCATTCACTAGCTTTCAACATAAAGCTCTCTTCCTAAATCTGCCAAATGGATTTACTTACAATAATTGGAATGTGTGTGCAGATTATTTACAAAGAAAGAATTCTTAAATATTTAAATCTAAGTTTATATCAATTGAATCTATCATCACTAAAATCATCAATGGAATGAGGGTGTTTATACTTTTGAAAAATCTAATGCTAAGTTGTAGCTCTAACCTACTATCCTCCCTAAATATTTAACTATTGTAGTTATAATATGACTAGTGGCTATTGTTAGGCTTAATTATTGAATTTATATTGAAGGTTACTTCCCTCAAGTTTCTTTTTGTTCTTTATCAATGAAATTATTTCATCATTAAAAAAATTTGAAAAGAACTTTATAAACATTGTTGCAGCAAAAGATTAACCAAAAGTCTTTCATATTATTGAAGTTAAGGAGTTTTAGAACTAGACAAATATGAGTGGAATTGAGCTCATTCATTATTTTGCTAAAAGACAAGAAATCTTGAATGGCCTGCACAAAAAGATAGACAATAATTTCCTAAGTAGTTAAAAAATTAGGTGATTGACCTAAGGTTAAGGACAACATTAACTTTATTAAATACACGGCATAGCTATAGCTAGGATAGACAAGTACGGGTACCCTTTTCCTATTATCTAACCGATAATAAAATTTATTTTTTTAATTAAAAATAAAGATAAACAAATAAACCAAATTAAGATTAAACAATTAGAATACAAAGAAAAATCGATATCAAATAGTAGTGTATGATGAATCCCCATATGAATCATTAAATAATTAACATTTTATAAAGTGATCATATTATTGATTGTTGGATGGTGAAAATATCTATCTTATGTTGATGACTCTCTCAAGACTATTAACAACTAATCCATCACTTGATTAACTGAAATCTTTTTAGTGAAAACCCCTAAGATTGTATTATCGATTTGTAAATTTCATCATTAGAATTGAACTTAATCTAGAGGATTTATGTTAGCCTGTCTCCATATTAGAACAATATATTTAGAACAAGAATAAAACATATAATTGAATCATAATAAATTAAACAATAAAATTTCATTGAATAAAAAATTAAAACATATTGTTATCATAAACTAAGGTTCATCACACCTAGACACTAAACACAATTAGTAACTCATAGAAAATGAAATCAAAGAAACATGCTAAAAAAACTAATAGAAAAGAAATAAGTCATAATTCTCGATCTCCCTTTCTTTTCCATTAAATCTTCTTACAAGTTTGGATTTGATGTTGTTATTTAGTTGTTGACGTATTCTTTGTGTTTTCCTAATCCCTTAATCAAAAGTTTTGCCTCTTTAGGTGTCTTACATCCCAAAACTACTATAAAAATTGACTCTACTTTTTTTACCTTTCCATATGTCCTTTTACAAAAAATTTAGAGTTTATGGGATATACACAGTCACTTATATGGGCATGTTAGAGACCGTGTATATTCAAAAACAACTAAATTCATAATTTCACATGAGCATAAAGACTTATAAGGGAAAAATATACTGTTGTGTATCTCAAGATACATGAGTGTGTAACTCCATATGATAAGAAACCAAATTCTTCAATGTTTACATGTTTAAAGAAAATTACACCATCATTTTATATGGTTGTGTAGGTCCTTAGTTGCTTTAAATCCCCGTTCCATGCAATAATTTCATTTGAATTATTCTGATTTTGGTCCCTAAAGGAAAATATAACCCATAAATGTACTTAGAGTGAATTAAGTACCAAAAATACAATAAAACTATGAAATATCAAACAATTATAGTCAAATATGAATTTATCATAAGGCATTAAAGCCATATAAACCATGAGCTTTTTTTTGGATTTAAATTGAACAAGTTATTTTTAATTTCCATGTAAGTAGCAAGTTTCTAAATTTTCTCAGTTTGGTCCTCAATAAGAGAGTTTGAAAGGCCTATCAATTATACCAAACTTTGGAGAGTAATCAGACATGATTCATTAGAGCTAATAATTCTCTTTTAATAATCAGTCGCCATTCCTTCTATTAAACTTCTGTCTATAATAAGTTGGTTTTCATCATCAAGAAAATAGATAACCTTATTAAAATTCCTTCTTTCCCTTATTTTTTTATTATTTTTATACATCATATTGTACTAGTATTTGAAAAAACTTTCAAATTAGGTTTACATCCTCTTATTATTAGATGTCAATTTTCTCATTCATCATTTGTTTTGTGTACAAATTAATGTTTTTCTCTCATTAGGTTAGTCCTTATTCACTTAAATCTATCTCCAATTCATTTTACGCATATATTACATGTCTCATTATGTTCCCAGTTTTTAATTAGGCTGACTTTATTGCATATCTATGAATTTAATTAACATTTTCATTATAGTTTGATTTCTAATTGTGTTATTGCCCATTTTCTATTTTTATATCTTAGTCTTATAATTAATTATGATTCAAAGAGTTAAGTGTGGGGAAAATTATTGTTTAGTATTTATATTCTTTACTTGATTCCACTTGGTTTCCTTTTCTGCATGATGATAAAGAGAACAAAAGATATGCAATAAAGGAGGGGAAAGGAGAAACTACAAAAATAATATAGGGATGAAGGTTTTTCAAAGACAAAGCTAAGGTCCAATCAACTAAGTTCAATAAGCCACTCCACCTCCACCTACACATCATAATATGCTTTAGGTTTATATCGAAGCCCATGAAACCAATTTTCAAATATTCAAGGAAAAATAATTGGCATAGAAAAATGCATAGAGTGGGAATCAATAGAGCGAGTCGGTTTGTTCAACAATTTTGAGATTTTAGAAGAATAGGATGTGGTTTAGGTCCTTTAAGATTTTTGTATATATAAGAGTTGACATTCTATATAGGTTGGGGGATAGAATTTGTTGGGTTTGTTTTAACAGTAAAGAGGATGATGTGTGCTTAATTGTTGATACATCTAATCCTTTATACTTAGTTATTAATGTTTGAAAATGCTTAAGACACCCACTTTAGTTCATATTTAATTTTAGGTACAATTTGGAAGCATAATGGATAAAGTGAGTTGAAAGCACACTCTTTGATCCATCTTCTTGATATTCACACTCACTTGTCTTCATGGAATAAGAAGAAGAAGGATTAAAGTAAGAGGTGACAAGAAAATGTTGCAAACATCAAACAAACATCAAGTATGAAGGGACTGGTGACTCACAACCATACAAGAATTTATCACGGCTATGAGACATCTCTCATAGACATAACAAAAATGTGTAATAGGTGTGAGACTCAGCTTATGCCCGTGAAATATGTTACATGGGTGTGACACTCTTTGTAATACCTATGAAAGCATAGCTCATGACCGTAAGCCTCCTATGGGTCTAGTCACGGCCATGGCACTATAGGTACTTTTTGTCGGCTCACCTGAAAACCTAGTTTTCACTATAAATACATTATGTTGATGGTAAAAATATTTCAAATTTTAAAAATCTAAGGGAAAATCGGGATTAAGAGAGCTTATTATTAGTCTATGGGCAATAGTTCTATGAAAACATTATAACAATGAATTATGTTTAATTGTGAGTAAGCTGAGATTGATCCCAGAATTGGATTTCTACACATGTTTAACAATTTTATCATTTTTGAATATTTTTTTATAAATTGCTTACGTTAGTTTAGTTTTTTTGTTTTCTCAATTGTGTCTAAGAAAAACTATTTTTATTTCTTTAACACCAATTATTGTCATTGTGAGAGTTAACCGAACATTCCATATGGATACGATCTTGATGTTAGGTTTTAATCTTCCATCACATACATCAAAAATAGAAAACAATAGTAGAAATATAAAACAAAACCCAAAAAAGTCAAGGACTTTCTAGTGTCATTAGATGTAACTTCAACAAAATATTAACTTAAGATGTATGCCTTATAATATACTTCATTTTTTATTGTCTTCACCTCTTCAGGGTGTTGTAAAATATAATGACTAAAGGAGGACATCTCTAATGATATCCACTCAAAGAGAAAAGC
>JANSVB020000189.1:2025378-2038985 GCA_025504935.2 Erythroxylum haughtii
ATAACTTAGTGAATGAATTGTTGATATCAAAGTACCAAAGGCATGAGTATAATGGGAATGAAGATGTTCATATGATTACAGTTGTGATTTAAAGGAGTTGAGTAATATGTGTTAAGTAAAGCTGAATGAGAATTGGATATTATGAGAGCAAATAACGCTAGAAAAGAAATAACGAGTAATCGAATTATGATATTAGAATAACCAAGTGTTCTTGAGGTGTAAACCTCATAATAAGATAGAAATATAAAAATGATAAGGTTTGAATGATCAAGAGATGTGATTAAGGGAACATACTTGGAATAGTCAAATTGGGCATGCATTATACATAACACATTTACATATATGTACAATTGAATGTTTATGTGATTGTGCAATTAATAATGTGTGTGCAGTATATGGATTACATGATGCTGATATATAGGATATAACGTCCACATCCAGACGTTTCCGGATCATGGAAGTTAATGCTAGTTTGGAGCGTACTATGAGTCAACCTAAATGGTCTCATATTCATTATTTGTTCTGTTTTAAATTTTTATATTGAATTTCTACTGATATGATTGATTTGAATGTGTTGATTCCCGAAAATAAATGTTCGAGGCATCTGATGTATGTAAAATCATTAAAAGTGCTCCTTGAATGTGAGTTTGAATGAATAAGTTATACTCAACATTATTGGTGAATGCCGAATAAGTGATTCTCAACATAATTGTTAAATGCTAGACTTAGGTCCAATGACATGTGAAAGTGATTGTGTAAAGTGAAATAAAGTGACTGACTAATCTTATGTGATTTGATGCATTTCATTACATGAATGCATGATAACATATAGGCAGTTATAATCGGAGTGATCAATCTAAAAGAGCTTAAAGATCATAATATACACAAAGCTACAGGCTCAGTTGCTAATGTGCCCAGTATCTGTAAGGGATATAGGAAAATATCTGAAACAAACCTAGTATCCACAAGGGATATGAGCCAGTAAAAAAGCACTCGGTCATAACAGTGTAATGAATGAAAGTGAATCTAATGAGCATTGCATATAAAATTGATATGTATGTTTTAAATAATCAAAATGAATTGTTTGACTACTCTGAATGTGAAATGGGAAATAAGTGGTCAAAGTGTTATGTGATGTTATATGATTATTGGTGAAATGATGTGTATTATATGATGACATGGAGTGTATGTGAAATTGAAGTATGAACTGTGGTGTTATGTGATATGAGTGAGCCATCGAGGATAGTTCACTTACTAAATTCGCAAAACTCAGTCCAAAATTGCAACATCATTTTTCAGGCTTAGAGAAGACCTTCAGTTAGACAAATTGGAGTCTAGCCATTGTATTTGAGTAAGAGATAGAGGTCGGGATCAATTCGCGTATGCATATATATTTCATTATTTTGTATCAAAATTTGTATTCATAAGTATTGTACAACGTGTATTTGAATGATTTTGTAATGTAATAACATTATGACTAAAAGTGCTTTGTATCTGTAATGGGCCTAAGTGACTATTGAATTTTTTATGATATATATATAATGGTTGTAACAGTTGTGATTTAAAAATGCTTTTGAATAAAATGGGCCGAAATTGATTATTGGTTTTTCAAAATATACGTGTGATGCGTGAAAAGTTTTTAATGGTTATGATTTACTGACTGTCCTCGTACACCACCCTTGTAGAGTGTATTCTCGAATACCGTCGATTTGTTCGAGAATATGCTCTATAAGAGTGGGGTGTTACATTTAGGATCTTTAGGATATTTCTAATTATGCATTATTAAACTAAAACTTTTTTAGTTAACTGAATTGGGAATTTCAAAATTTTTAATGAATTTTGAATTTTATTATTTATAGGCCTCTAAGATCTAGATGTTAGATAAATTTTGAGTACAATATAATGGTTCATGATAGAAAATTTTCAGTTTAATTGTACAAGCATTTAGGGAGTTTTTCGAACTTTTTTATTTTATTTTACTCTTATTGCATAATATTGAGGATAATGTTATTCTAAATATGGGGTGTAGAATAGATTTGATAGTGTTAATCAAATTTTATTGATTTTTCAAAATTTTCAAGATTTTTGTATTTTTATCTTTATTTTAGGTTATATGTCTAATTGCTTATTACTAGCTTTAAGTTGATGGCACGAGTTTATACACAATTCTTAGTTGAGATTGATAGGTGAAAATTAGATGCATAATATGATCAATTGATAATGATGCAATATTGACTTTATAATTATTAGGAAACTGATTTTGTTAAGTGATTATACTTTCATTTAACTAAAGTGAACCTATGAGAAATTTAAGCCTTCTTGCCATATTTATTTTTGTCAAATGTGATACCTTCTTTGATTTTGAATTTCTTGAGCATGGATTTCATCTTTTTAAGATTACATATAAGATGTGAGCAAGTGTTAAATGATAAAGGCACTTAAGATTTGAGTTTGAGTTTGAGTTAAATTGCATATCTTTATATACATTAATCTATTAGTAAGCCTTTTGAGCATAATTTAAAATTCAAGAACTTTTTGAAAACTCTTTCCTAAAGAATATTGAGCCTAAAAGTAAAAACCGGTTTTTACTCCATATTTCCTTATTAATAAAGATTTTAATTATATTTTGATACTTTTTTTAGATTGAGATGCTAGAAATAAGTACGGGAGAATTAACAAAGTATATCAAAGAGATAATGTAAACAGAGGATTCTTATGCTAATTCAAAAGGTTCGAAGAAAATGAAAGAGAAGATAAAGTGTTGAATATTTATTACATAGATTCTTATACTTGAAAAGAAAGAAAGAAAATGGGCAGTTACAAGAATATAAGGAGTTAGTAGAGGGAGGATTGGGTTTTTATTAATTTATTTGTTATTGCTCTACTAATTGTAAATATTTTTATTTCTATTATACCTTTGTCTTAGTTAACCTACTTAACCATTTGGCCCTATAATCCTAGTTAAGACTTTTTTATTTTTTCTTTTTCTTGTGTATATCTATTGTAGTAGTGGAGATTATATGATTTTTAAGCATATGGTAAATTCACTTTCATAAGAAGATGATGAGAGTACCTCACCTAAATTGCAAACACTTGTATGAATGAGTAACACCTTATGAGGACATATCAAAGGTCAATTCTAGCTCAAAGATGTTGAAGAATTTTAGAAGTTAATAAAATCTGACATAACATGCGCCAAATACGTGCAAAGACAAGCAAATATCTTTTATGAAGGTCTTTAAAGTTAATAAAAAAGATTAAAAATGATGATAGAGTTGACCCTAGAATGTTGCCATACTCTTCATAATTTTAAGCAACAAAGTTTAAAAATAAAATTGGCATTGTTTATTTATGATACATAAAAGTTCCAGAACAAAATTGACATTAGTGATAATGTTATTTTGATGATGATTCTTATGAAAATTTACGAGGATGTATTATTTCTCTATTTTAAGTATTCTAGGACTTTATTTTTATAATCCTAACTATAAACACTTGTATTATAATTGAAATAGGAGGCTTTTGGAAGGTGTTTGAGAGCCACCTTATTATTTTGTTTTTGCGATTTTAGTTTATCTTGGTATTGGACGAGAATTTAGAGCAAGATTGGAGGAGCTAATAACAACTTGTCTTCATCTTTCCTTCTACTATTTTCTCTATATTGAAATTAAACTATTTGCATTATGACATTATTATATTTGGTGGATATAAACCTTAGTTAAGATAGAGATGTAGCATGTAAAATATCTTCAATTATCTATATATGAATTGATTATTTGATTAGTTGAATTTATTCTCTTTGTTCTTATTATTGAGTTTATGCATAGCCATCATAAATTCCATCTTAAGGATTATATGAAGGACTTAGAGGTAAAATATAATATGTCCACTAGGAAATAAATACCTTAGTGCTAAAGAATGAAAGTATCATAGACATAGTGATAGCCAAATAGATTAAATATTCTTATTGAATTTGATTAGGTTAAATTGATCATTGAGAAGTGATAGTTGCATAACAAGATATACATGTGTTCCCTAATAGAGGAAATAGATACTTTAAGTTAAATGTTATTTTAACCTAGATAATCAAATTTGAATGATAACTGAAACTCCTTATAAGTGAACTTTGAAACCTTAAATTTTTTTATTAATTCTCTTTCACTAGCTTATTTGCATTATTTTCCTTAGTTTAGTAGTTTAATTATCTTTTATCAAATCTAGTTTTTAGTTTTATTGTTAGGATATAATTAATAATGTAAAAACTTTGATATATATTGAGAAGTTATTATCTACATATGCTACAGACTCATAAGTTCTTATATAGAGATAGGGTACATAGTTTTGGGAGTCTTCCTAATTTAGGAAGACTCCTTATTTGGAAATTCCCTAATAAAGCTAGATATTACAGCTAAGGATAATCCCTTAATTAAGGGACTATCTACTATTACGGGATTCTCTACACTCCCCCTTAAGTTGGTGAAAAGATGTCTATCATACCCAGCTTGCTAATTTGCTCCTCAAATGGTTGTCTGAACAGCCCCTTTGTGAAGACATCTGCTCTCTATTCTTTAGTTGGAACAAATGGGATACATATGCTTCCATCTTCCATTTTTTCTTGATAAAGTGCTTATCAGTCTTTATATGCTTTGTCCTTTCGTGAAGTACTGGATTGTGTACAATATTAATGGTTGTGTTATTGTCACAATACAACTTCATGGGAGGCTTAACTTCCAAATGTAACTCAGACATAATTCTTTGGAGCCTTAAGAGTTCACACACTCCTTAAGCCATAGCCTTGTACTCAGCTTCTGCACTACTCCTAGCTATTACATTTTTCTTTTTACTCCTCCATGGTACCATATTCCCCCATAGATGGGTGCAGTAGCTTAATGTTGATCTTCTGTCAGTAATTGAGCTAGCATAGTCTGCATCCGTATAAACTTCTATGCTTCTTTCTTCCTTTTTCTCAAAGAACAATCCCTTACCAGGACATCCCTTTAGATATTTCAAAATTATGATAACAGCCTCCAAGTGTTCTTCATATGGTGAGTGCATAAATTGACTTACTAAGCTCACTGCAAATGTTATATCTGGCCTGGTATGAGATAAGTAAATTAGTTTCCCATCAAGTCTCTAATACCTTTCCTTGTTTACTGAAACACCATTTTTAGGCTTTTCGAGTTGCTTTCCTAGTTCCATTAGTGTATCATACGGTTTACAACCACTTAAACCTGTCTCTTTTAATAAATCCAAAGTATACTTTCTTTGCGTCACCACAATTCCGTTCTTGGATCGAGCTACTTCCATGCCAAGAAAATATCTAAGCTGCCCCAAGTTTTTTACTACAAATTCCTACCCAAGCTGAGCTTGCAATTTCTCTATCTCCACTTAATCACTCCCAGTAATTATGATATCATCCATATACACTATTAGGACTGCAATTTTACCTTCCCCATTCCTTTTAGTAAGCAAGGTATGATCTGATTGGCCTTGGTACCCCTTACATGTTACAAATTTGGTGAATCTGTCAAACCAGACTCTTGGGAACTTTTTTAGTCTATACAGGGACCTTCTAAGTTTGCACACCTTGTCTCCAAAGCTTTTCGCAAACCTAGGAGGTGGCACCATGTACACTTCCTCTTCCAAATCACCATTCAAGAAAGCATTTTTTTACATCTAGTTGGATTAGAGGCTAGTCTAAACACATAGCCACTGATAATAGGACCCTGACAATGTTCAACTTTGCCACTAGAGAGAATGTCTTAATATAGTCCACCCCAAATGTTTGAGTGTAACCCTTTGCCACCAACCAAGCTTGAAATCTTTCTAATGACCCATTTGCATTGTATTTAATGGTAAATATCCACCAGCATCCAACCAATTTTTTTCCCCTTGGTAGATTTGTTCTCTTCCACATGCCATTCTTTTCCATGGCCTTTAACTATTCCAAAACCACCTCTTTCCACTTAGGAACAGCTAAAGCATAATGTATATTGTTTGGAATTTCTGCACTGGTTAGTATGGAAATAAAGGCAGAAAAAGTTGGAGACAATTTTGCATTAGAGACAAAGTTAGAAGTAGGGTATTGTGTGCATGATCTTTTCCCCTTTCTCATTGCAATAGGAAGAAAAATATCACCAGGGAGATCATCTATCAACTTAGCACTGCCAATCATCCTCTTCGAAGTCTATTCCTGGAAAACATATGCGAATAAAAAAATATAATGGTACAATTAGAGTCACGGGCTAGTTTGCTAACAGATAGCAAATTACAAGCTAGTTTAGGAACATGAAGGACAGACTTAAGGTAGATATTAAAAGATAGAGCGATTGAACCTTTTCTAGCTATAGCAGAAATTGACCCATTTGCTATACGAATTTTTTCATGCCCAAAACAAGGGTTACAAGTATGAAATAAATCAAAAGAACTGATGATATGGTCATATGCTCCTGAATCAATGATCCAAGGAGCGGAATTGTAGGGAAAGGAACATAACAAGGCATTAACTACCTGTTTGCACAACATAAGCGTTGGGAGCACTTGAGGAGTTGGATTTGGGTTTCAGCAGCTTTAGGATTTCAAAGGTTGAGTTTTCAATAGTAGGTGTAGGATTTCGTTTGCCAAGCATCACAAGCCGTCTACTCTCTTCACGTCGGACTTCAACAAAGACTTCCCTAATGGATGAGAGTGGTTGTCTCCCAATACCTGCCTCTAACCTCATCGAAGTCAACATTAAGACCAATCAAGAACTTGAAAATTCAATTATTCTCTACTGTTTTCCGATAATGGTTACAATCATCAGGGGATTTCCAATCATAGTCATTAAATCAGGTATGCTCTGATACCATGCAGAAATATAAGTTGAGCATATGTATATTATTATTCCCTTAATAGTTAATACATCGGTGCAAGTATATATAGGAATGCAAGGATTTATTTTAGGAAACTAATTGCTGTACATAATATTCTAATTGATCTAATTTAGCTAAATTTTAGGAGTCATTAACACCTGGGAAATATCTACCCGGATATTTCCCAACACTTATTATTTCCCAATTTTTTGAAATTCTACATTTGTTTCTTCCATAGTGCAGTTGTTACTGGTTGACTGAGTTTGTTGATCTATAAGTATGACAGTATCGTATATCATGTGAATTTCTTTCTTTAGGCCTCATGGTTTTAATCTTATTTTTCATGAGTTTGCTACTTGACTTTGTAGGCTTATTGTTTTTGTTTAATGTTGATTATTTTCCTTGGGTATTATGCAGGGGACTTGTGTCACTTAGGTCCTATGCTTTCAGCCAGAGGAGAGGCCATTGTCTCATTGACTAGTGATGATAATTTCATGTTGGAAGATGAAAGAACTGCTGTTAACGAGGTAGTGATTACCTTTTTAGTTTTAGTTCTATTTAAGCAAAATGAAGTTGGCTGGAGTTAATGATTAGAAAGAATTTACACTTTAGTATGAGACTTTCTCTGGCTATCTAACAACTTCAGAACACAAAAGTTCCTACTTTATTTTTGAGAATTGTGAACATAGTTCTTGCCTGTTCATCATTCCATTTATTCTGCCACTAGTGATACATGTTAGTAGCTGATGGTTTTACATAGAACACCTAAACGCAGATTTTTAGTTTAATGGTTTAATTTCTTACCTATGGGCTGGGCGGTGCTTTTATTATATGGCAGGAATGTTTATGGTGCCAGAAACTTGACTTGGTTGCATTAGTTCCTGTTCTCCTATTGAATGACCCTCGTGAGGATACTGTATTGACCTTTTGTTGATGTAAGCATAAAGGACTTTTGGTAGTCTTGTCATGACAATTAAGTCTCATTTCAAAATTGGAACTTCAGCCTTTAAATAGAACTTATTCTTCCAGGTTTACATGTGCTCATTTATGGACAATTGTAGCATTTTGTTCTGAACATCTTATTATTGCTAACTGAAGTATGGGGAGCTATACTGAGATATAACGCACTATCACATGAAATGCATGTTCATTTCGCCTAATCTCAATAATGCAATTTCTAATGACCACCTGATGTAATATAGTAGAAGAAATAGAGACAAACATAAACAACAGAAGAATAAAAAAGTAGAAAGAATGGGGAAGTGCTTTGGATAAGGGAAGAAATAATAACTTAAAGAGGGGGACAACGAACCTGAAAAACATGTTATGCTAAAAACTCTTGACTCACGTCAACTATCCCAATATCTATAGTATGGAAAAGTAAGCCTAGCAGTACTGGCCATAAATTGAGTATGAAAATTAAAATTAGGAAAAAAACAAACTCAGTTTCCATGCTTGGTTCCAATTCCCTACATCAATCCTGCTAAATTTGTTGCTATTCAGGTCCTCCTAAGTCCCTACCTAAACTGACTTTCTAATCTATGATGCTCTGTTGAAATATTAGGATTGACACGTAGTGTGAAATTGTTAATAACACAATTACTGATGAAAGTTTAGTTCAGCTAATAAGATAGGTGCTTAATGTAACTATCAGCTGAAGTTCATGTTACTTGAATTTAGTAAGATGGAATTAAATCAAAATTAAAGGAAAGAGGCATTGGAAAATAGAGGGACATCAATGAAAGAAAGAGAATGCTGCCTGAGGAAAAGGAGCTTCCTATATATATATATGGAGATTGTGCTTCGGTCATGAGGCCAACATCCACAATAGTATAGTTATGTTTTTTAGACTTTTCTATATATACTACAGGAGCTTCCTATATATATATGGAGATTGTGTCTCATAATAATTATATTCCTGAATAGTTGGATACACATAATATTAAGATATTCTAACAGTAAAAGTATTTGTAATTTGTCTCTGGGATGGAGAATTTTGCAAGAAATTATTATTCAATCTTGTAACTTACGAAGTGACAGAAGGTGCAAGAAAAATGTGAAAACCATTCTATAGTCAAGGTAAATGTTACCTGACATAAGTGTTCATGCGTTCATCGTTAATCTGTGCTATGACAAGGGTCACCTTGCCTGTTCTGGAGATCTACTTTAATATTCCTGCTGATTGGTTGTTTCAGCCATCTTATTTTCCATGTTTCTTTCCTTTTTTTTTTTTTGGGGGTACGTCCCTTTCTGCAATCAGACATCATTACTTTCCCTCAATCTACATGCTCTTGCGGAGCAACTAGACAAAGTAGATGTATCTAAGAGGCTCTTCATTGAAGCAGATCTGTTGTCAGAGCTGGTAAGCCTTGTATTATATTTCGTTTATGTACATTTGGCTATAGTGCAAAACCATTATTTATAAATTGTTCAGATTCTACGGTAGCTTGTACGATTCTGGATGAAACTTGAATTTTTATAGAGGCTTAATATCAGTATTTGATCCATCTGATCAAATTTTTTAAAGTTACGTGCATAGCATACAGGAATTTATTAGATTACCTTCCAGATAAGGTGCATGGTATTGCTGTCAATTACATCTGAAGAAATTTTTTTTCCCCTTGCTTTAAAGATATGATAATTATACAGAACACTGATGCTGGAGAATTTAGCAACATTTTCCTCTTTTTTATAAATGTGGTCTTCATTGTCACACTTAGAATTCCTGCTTCAGCTCCTCCCCAACATTTTACATGGGATTTTGGGCAATTGGTTAGCTTGATCTTTATAATCTGCAATTTATTAATAGAATTAGGAGGCCCTTGTTACTACATCTGAACAACTGATGCATTTGTCTGGTGTCTCTGGCAGAATAGTAACGGATCTAGGCCCACCAGTAGTTTGGAGACTGACCAATTCAAGACAAATGAAATCGAAAGAACCGCAATGCTGTCCGAGGAATTGACTTTTTATAATGTGCCTAAGAATAAAAACCATGCAAAGGGGAAGCCTTCGGTATCTGCTGTTGCTGAATGCTATGGAGTTTCAACTTCACATGATCAAGAATCGTCTGTCCAAAATCGTGTCAAAAATGGTACCAATTCACACCGAGACCATAGATCTAATCATGATACAGAACATTCAGTCCGTTTAGACACAAGTTCTAAAGCTGAATCTAAGAAGCTCTTCTCATGTGAGGCAGCGGCTGCGGAGGCAGAATTAGATATGCTTCTTGACTCATTTACTGAAACTAGGTCGCCAGATTCTGCAGGTGTAATACCTGCTAGTTCAACATTTTCGAAAGAAGAATCTTCCAGTGTCCTGCCACATTTTACGCGAAATGTCCATAAGCCATCCACTCGTGCATCCATTCCTACCAATCTGGATGATGAACTCGATGATTTACTTGAAGAAACATCAAGGTTATCAGACCAATACGTTCCACATCAACACTCCAAAGGGAAGGCTGACCTTCACGAAGTACAGTTTTCGTCCGAGTCTGTTCATGAGTCTAGAGCAGCGCATGATTTTGATTCATGGTTGGACACCATTTGATTGCTGGAAATTAGTCCAGTACTTCTTTGTGCGTAACTTTATGCAAGAATAACATGTAACTTTTTTTTTTTTATGCCTAATGGCTTTGCCTGAGGGTAGCAATCCTTCGCAGAGTTAGGCTACGTTCGTTCTTGTGCGATTAGCCCTTCTTCACGAGTTCAAATGAAAGAATATTGGAAAAACTCGAAAGGTTAACCAAATTTAATCTCCAAAGAGGGATGATTATAGTGGCTGGTTATCTCATTTCTTTATTTTTCTTATTTTTGAGAAAAAAGAGAGAAATAAAAGAGATGAAGTAATTAAAATTCTTATTTACTTGAATCTTGCTCGTATAAAATTAAATCTAATATATTCATTATTGATAATTGTTATCAAATTTTCTTTTGGGGTTGATTTATAGGTACAACCTTTTGTAACCTCATGTTATACCCATAGATTGGCCAGTTCTTCTATCGATAATTACAAGTTGAAATGGTAGTTATTACAAGCAAGGACTTGGTATCCCTCGCGTACGACTTAGCATTGCATGATAAGGCGTACTTACAGGTAATTTTCAATCATCCTTAGCCGTCTGCCGCCACTAACAGACAAGTGTCCTTTGTATCTGTATAATCCTTTGTTATTCATCAACATCAACCGGAGAGCTTTAGAGAATCCTTGCATGAAAGGTCAGAAGATATGTTGGACTCCTGGTGGTTCCGCTGGTGCATGCTGTTTAAGAGCTGTGTCTTGCCTTAAGGCTTTCGTTGGCATCAAAGTGTTTCCATACTACCCCGCTATTTGTTTCAGTTCCAGTCTGGTGTCACTCTTGTAAGTATCATCTTGATTCTGCACTTGTCACTCTTAGTATCATCTTGATTCTGCACTTATGACCAAACCTTTGCATGCCATTTTACCTTAGCAAGTAAGCACTCAGGGGCACTAACGGATCATAAGAACCTTCTCATGATTTTCTCTAAGTTTTCATGATGTATTGGTTATAAAAAGGCGAGCTGACCAGTAAGTATGGAGAATAATAATTAATGAGTTAAGGAGTCGAATTTTACCTGCAAAGGATAATGAGCGATTACATCAATTGGAGACTCTCCTTTGAACCTTCTTAACTAGAGGGTCTTTGGATGTAATAGGAATGCCCTATTATGTGATTGGAGGCATGGTAACTTTCAATCCATTGATATTGGAAAGCCAGCTTGCTAATTGTTGTGCCCTTTTAGGGAGGGTAAGTAGACTCTTTTCCTTGTTAATGGAAAGTGAGATGTTCTTGAAGGTCTCCAAAGTTGTCATGAAAGCCTTAACTGAACCAGGTTTAGCCTTAGAAAAGAACATAAAATCATCAACAAAAGATATATTTACAATACCTAACATATTGCATTTAGGGTGAAAATTGAATTTGCTTTCTTGAGCAATGACATGATCAATCTATTTATACCTTCCATTCCCAAAATAAAGAGCTAAGGGGAGAGAGGGTCATCTTGTCCCACACCTCTGGTGCTTTTAATCAATTGTGTAGGTTCCTCATTCACAATAATACATTAATAAATAGTAGATATGCATTGATGTATCCAATTCATGTAACTTTTGGGCAAACCAAAGGCTTTCAGAGAGTTCACTAAAAAGGTCGACTAGATAGTGTCAAAGGCTTTATGAAAGTTTATTTTTAATGCACAATCCTTCCTAGGGTTCTTTCTGTTATAACATTTGAATAATTCTTAAACTATAATCATATTATCTCCAATTTTCTTTCTTTGATAAAAGCAAGGCACCTTGAAAGGAGTGAATATAGGAAGATTACAAAATCTTAAGTATATTTGAGAGCATTTTGGAAATGATTTTATAAATTGTATTATAAAAAGAAATAGTTCTCAAGTTTTTCAAGGAAATAGGATAATGTACATTGGGAATGAGAGTAACAAAAGTTTTGTTGATCTTCTTAAGGATTGTCCTTTAGACTAAATCATTGATCAAGGGCTAGGTTTTGTTGAAAAAAATCCCATGTCCAAAGGTTGAGGAGATACCTGGGACGCAACCTTGAAGGTGGAAGAAGACCTTTATCCTAGATGACCCCTTGATCAATTTCAAGATGGAAGTCCAACTAAAAGACTTCTAACGAAGACCCTAATGAGGGTTAACCCGATAGAATTAAGTTCGTTGGTACATTAGAAAATTTGTTTGGATTCGTATTTTTCAATTTCTTTGTTTTCTAAAAAATTTAATTTCTTACACTTTCTTTTTCTTTACTTTCAAATTTTCAGTTAGGAATTAAGGAAAAGCGAACATATTTTTTAGGAGACTAGTAGAAAAGATAACTGGAGAAAATGTTGAAGTTATAACTAAATAAAAATATTAAAATAAGATAATTGTTGAAATTTTATGTTAAAATCAACCTAAGAAACAACTCGTGTTTCATACTTTGCTTGAAATGCTTGAAAAATGCAAGTAATTTCCTTAGAATTTTGCTTCATTTTCATGCATAATTACCTTGTTTTGTTTTTTTGGTTTGGCTGTATTTCTAACATAGGATGAGATTTTTAAAGAATTGCTCTGGCATATACTTATGTGTTAGAACGTGCCTACTAATACAAAGGTCACCTTGGGACTCAAACTTTCACCGAAGTTGATCGCCAACACCCTTTGCACGATAGTCTCACTTAGGTCCACTTAAGCAAGGTTTCAGCCTTCAACGACCCTCGAAGTGTTTACCTCACATGCTTAAAGAAACAACGCTACGAAAGTAATAAGAAAACAAAGGCAACGAGGAAACAAGAAAGATACAGTAAAACTAACCTTTATAAACTTTCCTTCAAAAGAATACAAGGAATGCTCTCTCTGACTGAATGAAGAGAGCAAAGATCGAATGAGCTGTATATAGGCACTCTAACTTGGAAGGCAAGTTATATTCAGAATCCCACTTAAACTGAACTGCCTAAGATCATGCTAAAATCATGTCTATCTCTATCAGATTACATCACGTGGACCAATTAGATGACACCCCTACCCAAATAGGACTCTAACTGATAAGATATAATCTACAAGATAACAGAAGGATAGAGTTTACATTCAAATAGGAAACTAGTATCCTTATCCTCGAAGATCTCCACTATCTTCAGATGTTGAGTTCCACTGCAACTCTAACTCCTAGTTGTCGCCACATCATCCAAGATCTCCCCACGATCTCTATCCGCTGATAATGTAGTGTGATCT
>JANSVB020000189.1:2050042-2063012 GCA_025504935.2 Erythroxylum haughtii
GTGAAGCTCCTTTAGGGTTCCATCTCTTTCCTATTTATAGAATTTCTGTTTTGAGCAACCCTAGGGCTTTTTTAGAGTCTAAAAGGTCTGAAAAGCCCCTAAAAAACTTAAATCTAGAAAGCTTTCCACGTTTGTATGCACACATGCCACAATCGTGCCCTATAGTGCCATGATCTTGGCACCTAATTTAACATTCTGTCACGATCATGGTAGATTGGCCATGATCGTGGCCTTTCCTCCATGCTTCCATCACGATCGTGGCTAGGGGTTTTGCCTTGGGCCTCTTCCGATTCTCCTTTGTTCTTTGATATTTGCCCTAAAACACTAGCAAAGACATAAAGGCACCTCAAATACATAAAATTGAATCTCAATCGCATGCTCTAACCCACAAAACCCACAAAACATGAATATTTATCTAAATAACAAAATCCCAACCTAAACATGAACTAAACATTCAATTTAATAGCTAAACACATACTAAACTACCCCTTAAAATATTATGCAATCTACTACTATCAACATCCCCACACTTAAACTTTTTCTTGTCCTCAAGCAAAAACAAAACAATAAATAAAAGCACCAAAACAGCAAATACACACATATGCAATAATGAGACAACGACATTAAACTTTTACAAAACAAATTTAACTGCAATCACCATCTCTCAAGTTGTTCTAACTTATTAACTTGTGAAACCTGTGTCTAGGTACTTTGGATTAAATATACATACTGATCAAAACCATAATGTCAAATTTATTCACCCCCTATCATTTGCACACACACATTGATAATTATTCAGTCAACTAAAATTGTAACTATCCCTAACTAGGTTTTTATGAAAATTCAAGCTATTCACAAAGATCAGTAGGCTTATTAGATGAACACAATTTTTTTTATTTTGACTGACATGAACCTAACCTTTTTACGGGAAGGTAAACATTTGTGATGAATGTCGATCCAGTTACTCAACTAGGTCATGTTTTTATTAAGCGGCTTGGTTGGAATGTCATTACAGCCTTTTGACACGAAAGCAAACATTTCTGATGAATGTCCCCTGATTACTTAGCTACATCACATTCTCAACTGGCTACTAGCTCTATTCACAACTCGATGCCCAGCGTAATAGTTGTTTACTTATGATTAACACACATTTTAAATATTATTGTTATTGTCTACCTCATTTCTTTAACTAGTAATTCTCATGAAAAGATATTAATGATGTTACTTATTTTATTGACCTAAAATTATAAATGAATGTGACAAATTCCTAGGGTGAAAAAACTAGCATCATATCCTAATTAACATGTATATTTGACTAAAGTAACCTAATTCACTAATTTCACGAGCTAATAAATCTTCTCAATCTAAAAGACTATGTTCAAAGCTAAATCAATTCTGTTAAGTCCTAGCCATTGACACATTGACACGAATCACATCATGCAAACCTAAACAAACTAACATAAGATATCCAAAATTTACATTTAAAATAAAAGCATACATGCACATAACTCTCCCCACACTTGGATAACACATTGTCCTCAATGTGAGAAGAGCAAAAAACAATACATAAGGTACGAATACAAATAACAAAACAAGAGAAACATGAGAACAATTGAAAATAAAAATAAAATAAAAGACAAGGGTTAAAGTATAAAACCCGTCATAGTGACTGAGTTGGTGATGGCGATAATGTTGAGACCAAATTTTCTTGACACTGAGAGGATTATCCTATCTTATAAATGATTCAAGATAGTAAGAGAGTTAGTAATCCAGACCATTCTAAATCATTAAAAAATTATTTTTAGAATTTAAAACAAATTTAACTACGCTCTAACTACTAACCATGCTAAGTTATGGTCATTAGCTTGACCTTGCATCCTTGGAAGCTAAGCCAGGATCAATTATGAGTGGCTTGCTTTCACCCATGTTTTTGCTAATTTCAGCTTTGTAGCTTGTAGTTAAGCTACATCTTGGAAGATAATCAAAAGGAAAATATTGATGAAATTAATGAAATCTAAGTGTAGTAATGTCCTTTTTGCTAATAAACTTTCAATAAAATAGGGAATAACAAAACTCCTTGAATCTTCTATTGAATATAGTAACCCTCATATTTTCTTCCACTTCCACTTTATGAATAGAGACTTTCTTATCTGCTTCAAGCTCTATGCCTGTTGTCATATGTTCTTCTTCTTCTTGTTCCTTGTAAGATTTGACCACGTCAATTTTCCTGAATGAGTAACCCTCCTTTAGATTCTTTAATATGTTATTTATATTGAATTTCACTTGTTCATCACCAATTTGAAGTATAAGGATGTCTTCATGGACATCGATCAAAGCTTTTCCAATGGTAGAAAATGATAAGCTCAGGATCAGCAAACAATTTTGATCATCTTCAAAGTCTAGCATGACAAAATCCATAGGGATGATAAGCTTGTCCACTTTTACAGGTACATCCTCCACAAATGCTAACCGTTTCTTCATTGATTGGTCCGTCAATTGAATAAGTATAGAAGTTGATTTCATACCTCCCATACTAAATCTCCTAAAAATTGACAAAAGCATAAGGTTAATATTTGTACCTAAATCACATAAACACTTTGAAATCATTAAATTACCATCTACATAGGGTATTGTAAAACTTCTTAGATATGTTAATTGTAAAGGCATGTGGATGGTAATTTAGGATTTGGAGGTTTCCATTAGGGCTACCAATTGATTATCATCCCAAGTTTGCTTGTTTGAGAATATGTCTTTGAGAAACGTTGCGTACGTGGGTGTGCTCTTCAAAGCTTCCACAAAGGGTAAGGTAATTTTCAATTTCTTCAGCTTTTCTCCAAACCTTGCAAATTGGGTATCCAATTTATTCTTTTGGAGTCTATTACAGAACACTTTGGAAAGCTGGCCCTTTTGAACCTCTAGGTTGTGAATAGAAGAGGCATCATCTTCTATTACTTGCTTAAGCTTCTCTTCTAATTTCTTCTAGGCCTCTTCCATATTTATGTGCTTATCTATGACCTTGTCCAATTTAGAATCTTATGAAATGGACTCTTTTTGCAGAAATCTTAAGAATTTTTTATGCCTCAAATGAGTCCTTAGATTGTTAGACTAAAAAAATTTGGGTGGTTCTGCTACCTCATATTGTACGTGTTCCAATAAGAATGATGACTTCCCTAACCAAATTGTGCCTCACTGAAGCCCTCAAGAGCTCCTTATAATATATTTCCTCCATCATTTAACTTTTTGGACTCCTCATAGTTGCCTTAGGATGTCCAAATTATGTGTCTTCTACTTTGTGCCTAAATTTCTTTCTCTTTTTTTTTTAAATATTTCTTACAATGGGGTACCACATTCACAAGAGATGGCAAAAAATCTTTAGAAGAAAAGAATTAATCCAATCCTATTGACTCCCTGGAAAGGGCACCAAAAACTTGTTGAGCAAGTTTTCCTTTAATAAAAACCCCAATATTCACAAATGTACGGATCGTAAACTTGTAGTATTAAACGTGTCAATCCCACAAGGAGTTGTGAACTAATCTGATCCTATGTTCTCTATGGCTTAGAAAATTTAATAAAATGAAAATAAAAATGTAATTGAAATGTAAACACAAGAATATGATTGTTGAAAAATTAATTCGTAAAAATAATGCAAAGAAATCAATTTGAGCAACACTCAAAATCACAATGGAAGGAATCATACAAGAAGAATTATTTTTAGAATTTAGAAGAAATTTAACTACACAATAATTTAAATCTAACTACTAAACATGCTAAAATTTAAATCTAACTACTAAACGTGCTAAGTTATGGTTATTAGATTGACCTTGCATCCTCAGAAGCTCAGCCGGGATCAATTATGAGTGGCTTGCTTCTACCCACGTTTTTACTAATTTCATCTTTGTAGCATGTAGATAAGCTACATGTTGGAAGATAATCAAAAGGACAATATTGATGAAATTAATGTAACCTAAGTGTTGTAATGTCCTTTTTGCTAATAAATTGTCAATAGCATAAGGAATAACAAAACTCCCTATGTCTTCTGTTGTATCTAGCGGTTTGTCTTATAGGAGGGTGATCTATTCTTGTTCTTCTTAAGTCATCCTCATCTCTTCTTATGTTTCCACTTAATGAATAGAGACTTTCTTATCCACTTCAAACTTTATGTCCATTGTCATCTGTTCTTCTTCTTTTTATTCCTTAAAAGATTCAACCACATCAATTCTCCTAAATGAGTCACCCTCCTTTGAATTCTTTGATACCTTATTATTATTGAATTTCATTTGTTCATCACTAATTTGAGGGATAAGGTTGTCTTCATGGACATCAACCAAAGCTTTTCTGATGGTAAAAAATGATAAGCTTAGGATTAGAGGACAATTTTGATCATCTTCAAAGTCTAGCACGATAAAAGCCACTGGGGTGATAAGCTTGTCCACTTATTCGAGTATATCCTCCAATAACCCTAACGGTTTCTTCATTGATTGGTCTGCCAATTGAATAAGCATAGAAGTTGGTTTCATATCTCCTATACTCAATCTCCTAAAAATTGACAAAGGCATAAGGTTAATATTTATACCTAAGTCACATAAACATTTTGAAATCGTTAAGTTACCAACGACATAGGTTGTTGTAAAACTCCTTAGATCTGTTAATTGTAAAGGCATGTCATTAGTAATTAAGGATTTGGAGGTTTCCATTAGGGCTACCATTTGATTATCATCCAAAGTTTGATTGTTTGAGAATATGTCTTTGAGAAATGTTGCGTACATGGGTGTGCTCTTTAAAGCTTCCACAAAGGGCAAGGTAATTTTCAATTTCTTCAGTTTTTCTCTAAACCTTGAAAATTAGGTATCTAATTTGTTATTTTAGAGTCTATTACAGAACTCTCTAGAAAACTATTCCTTTTGCACCTCCAGGTTGTGAATAGAAGAGGCATCATCTTCTATTACTTTCTTAAGCTTCTGTTTTAGTCTCTTTAGGCCTCTTCTATATTTATAAGCTCATCTATGATCTTGTCCAATTTAGAATCCCATGAAATTGACTCTTCTTGCTGAAATCCTAAGAGGTTTTGATGTCTCAAACGAGTCCTTACATTGTTAGACTAACAAAAGTCTAGGTGGTTTTGCCACCCTAGATTGTACATGTTTCAATAAGAATGATGACTTCCCTAACCAAATTATGCCTCATTGAAGTTTACAAGGGCTCTCTATAATATATTTCCTTCATCATTTAACTTTTTGGACTCCTTATAGTTGCCTTATGATGTCTAAATTATGTGTCTCATACTTTGTGACTGAACTTCTTTCTCTCTTTTTTTAATATTTCTTATGATTTGGTACCACATTCACAAGAGATGGTGACAAATCCTTGACTAAAAGAATTAAACCAATCCTATTGCCTCCTCGAAAATGGCACTAAAAACTTGTTGAGCAATTTTTACTTTTAATAAAACCCCCAATATTCACAAGTGTATGGTTCGTAAACTTGTAGTATTAAAGATGTCGATCCCACAAGGATTTGTGAACTAAGCTAATCCTAAGTTCTTTATGGCTTAGAAAATTTAATAAAATGAAAATAAAAATAGAATAGAAAAGTAAACACAAGAATATGATTGTCGAAAAATTAATTCGTAAAAATAACAACGAAATCAAATTGAGCAACACTCAAAATCACCAAGGAAGGAATCATACAAGAAGAATGATTTTTAGAATTTAGAATAAATTTAACTATGCAATAATTTAAATTTAACTACTAAACGTGTTAAAATTCAAATCTAACTACTTAACATGCTAAGTTATGGTAATTAGATTGACCTTGCTTCCTAGGAAGCTTAGCTGGGATCAATTATGAGCGACTTGCTTCTACCCATGTTTTTGCTAATTTCATCTTTGTAGCTTGTAGATAAGCAACATATTGGAAGATAATCAAAAGGACAATATTGACGAAATTAATTTAGTCGAAGTGCAGTAATGTACTTTTTGCTAACAAACTATCAATAAAATATGGAATAACAAAACTCTCGATATCTTCTATTGAATCTAGCAGTTTTCCTTGTAGGAGGGTGATCTGTTCTTGTTCCTTTTTAATCGCCCTCATCTCTTCTTTTGCTCCACTTTATGAACAGAGACTTTCTAACCTTCTTTAAGCTCTATGTCCATTGTCATCTGCTCTTCTTCTTTTTATTCCTTAAAAGATTCGACCACATCAATTCTCCTAAATGGGTCACCCTCCTTCGGATTCCTTAATACCTTATTCTTATTGAATTTCACTTGTTCATCACCAATTTGAAGGATAAGGTTGTCTTTATGGACATCGACCAAAGCTTTTTTGATGGTAAAAAATGATAAGCTTAGGATTAGCGGAGAATTTTGATCATCTTCAAATTGTAGCACGATAAAATCCACAGGGATGATAAACTTGTCCACTTTTACGGGTACATCCTCCAACAACCCTAACAGTTTCTTCACTGATTGATTCAACAATTGAATAAGCATAGAAGTTGGTTTCATATCTCCCATACTCAATCTTCTAAAAATTGACAAAGGCATAAGGTTAATATTTGTACCTAAGTCATATAACCATTTTGAAATCGTTAACTTACCAACTATGCAGGGTATTGTAAAACTCCTTAGATCTGTTAATTATAAAGGCATTTGGTCGGTAATTAAGAATTTATAGGTTTCCATTAGCCCTACCATTTGATTATCATACTAAGTTTGATTGTTTAAGAATATGTCTTTGAGAAATGATGCGCACGTGGGTGTGCTCTTCAAAGCTTCTACAAAGGGCAAGGTAATTCTCAATTTCTTCAACTTTTCTCCAAACCTTACAAATTAGGTATCCAATTTGTTCTTTTGGACGCTATTACAGAACTCTCTGGAAAGCTGGGCCCTTTTGAACCATTAGGTTGTGAATAGAAGAGACATCATCTTCATTACTTTCTTAAGCTTCTCTTCTATTCTATTCTAAGCCTCTTCCATGTTTATGAGCTTATCTATGATCTTGTCTAATTTAGAATCCCATGAAATGGACTCTTCTTGTTGAAATCCTAAGAGGTTTTGATGTCTCAAATGAGTCCTTATATTGTTAGACCAACAAAAAACTGGTTTGTTCTACTAACCTAGACTGTATGTGTTCCAATAAGAATGATGACTTCCCTAACCAAATTATGCCTCATTAAAGTTTGTAAGGGCTCCTTATAATTTATTTCGTTCATAATTTAACTTTTTGGACTCCACATAGTTGCCTTATGAAGTCCAAATTATGTGTCTTCTACTTTGTGCCCAAACTTCTTTCTCTTTTGTTAATGTTTCTTATGATTGGGTACCACATTCACAAGAGATGGTGAAAAATTCTCAGACTAAAAGAATTAAACCAATCTTATTGACTCCTCGGGAACAGCGCCAAAAACTTGTTGAGCAAGTTTTACTTTTATTAAAAAACCCCAATATTCACAAGTGTACGGATTGTAAACTTATAGTATTAAAAGTATCACTAGGATTTGTGAACTAATATAATCCTAAATTCTCTATGGCTTAGAAAATTTAATAAAATAAAAATAAAAATAGAACAGAAAAGTAAACACAAGAATATGATTGTCAAAAAATTAGTTCATAAAAATAATGCAAAGAAACCAAATTGAGCAACACTCAAAATCACAATGGAAGGAATCATACAAGAAGAATTGCTTTTAGAATTTAGAACAAATTTAACTAAGCAATAATTTAAATCTAACTAGTAAACATGCTGAAATTTAAATCTAACTACTAGACATGCTAAGTTATGGTCATTGGATTGACCTTGCATCCTTGGAAGCTCAGCTGGGATCAATTATGAGTGGCTTGCTTCCACCCGTGTTTTTGCTAATTTCATCTTTGTAGCTTGTAGATAAGCTACATCTTGGAAGATAATCAAAGGACAATATTAATGAAATTAATGTAACCTAAGTGCAGTAATGTCCTTTTTGCTAACAAACTATCAATAAAATAGGGAATAACGAAACTCCCTATATCTTCTATTGAATCTAGCAGTTTTTCTTGTAGGAGGGTGATATGTTCTTGTTCTTCTTTAGTCACCCTCATCTCTTCTTATACTTCCACTTTATGAACAGAGACTTTCTTATCTACTTCAAGCTCTATGTCCATTGTCATCAGTTCTTCTTCTTTTTATTCCTTAAAAGATTCGATCACATCAATTCTCCTAAATGAGTCACCCTCCTTTAGATTCTTTAATACTTTATTCTTATGGAATTTCACTTTGTTCATCACCAATTTAAAGGATAAAGTTGTCATCGTGGACATCAATCAAAGCTTTTTCGATCGTAAAAAATGATAAGCTTAGGATTAGCGGATAATTTTGATCATCTTCAAAGTCTAACATGATAAAATCCATAGGGACGCTAAGCTTGTCCACTTTTATGGGTACATCCTCCAACAACCCTAACGGTTTCTTCATTGATTGGTCCGCCAATTGAATAAGCATAGAAGTTGGTTTCATATTTCCCATACTCAATCTCCTATCAATTGACAAAGGCATAAGGTTAATATTGGTACCTAAGTCACATAAACATTTTGAAATCGTTACGTTACCAACTACGTAGGATATTCTAAAACTGCTTAGATCTGTTAATTAGAAAGGCATGTGGTAGGTAATTAAGGATTTGGAGGTTTCCATTAGCACTACCATTTGACTATCATCCCAAGTCCGATTGTTTGAGAATATGTCTTTGAGAAATGTTGCGTACATGGGTGTGCTCTTCAAAGCTTCTACAAAGGGCAAGGTAATTCTCAATTTCTTCAGCTTTTCTACAAACCATACAAATTAGGAATCCAATTTATTCTCTTAGACTCTATTACAGAACTCTCTAGAAAGCTGGCCCTTTTGAACCTCTAGGTTGTGAATAGAAGAGGCATCATCTTTTATTACTTTCTTAAGCTTCTCTTCTCGTCTCTTCTAGGCCTCTTCCATGTTTATGAGCTTATCTATGATCTTGTCCAATTTAGAATCCCATGAAATGGGCTCTTCTTGCTGAAATCCTAAGAGATTTGGATGTCTCAAATGAGTCCTTACATTGTTAGACCAAAATTCTGGGTGGTTCTGCCACCCCAAATTGTATGTGTTCCAATAAGAATGATGACTTCCCTAACCAAATTGTGCCTCATTGAAGTTTGCAAGGGCTCCCTATAATATATTTCCTTCATCATTTAACTTTTTGGACTCCTCATAGTTACCTTATAATGTCCAAATTATGTGTCTTCTATTTTGTGCCCAAACTTCTTTCTCTCTTTTTTAATATTTCTTATGATTGGGTATCATATTCATAAGAAATGGTGAAAAATCCTTAGACTAAAAGAATTAAACCAATCCTATTGACTCCCCAAAAACAGTGCCAAAAACTTGTTGAGCAAGTTTTACTTTTAATAAAACCCCCAATATTCACAAGTGTACGGATCGTAAACTTATAGTATTAAAGGTGATCCCACGAAAATTTGTGAACTAATCTAATCCTAAGTTCTCTATGACTTAGAAAATTTAATAAAATGAGAATAAAAATATAAAAGAAAAGTAAACACAAGAATATGATTGTTAAAAAATTAATTCATAAAAATAATGCAAAAAAATCAAATTGTGCAACACTCAAAATCACAATGGAAGGAATCATACAAGAAGAATTGTATTTAGAATTTAGAACAAATTTAACTTTACAATAATTTAAATCTAACTATTAAGTGCGCTGAAATTTAAATCTAACTACTTAATGTGCTAAGTTATGGTCATTAGATTGATCTTGCATCCTTGGAAGCCCAACCGGGATCAATTATGAGTGGCTTGCTTCCACTCGTGCTTTTGATAATTTCTAGCTTGTAGATAAGTTACATGTTGGAAGATAATCAAAAGGACGATATTGATGAAATTAGTGTAACCTAAGTGCAGTAATGTACTTTTTTCTAATAAACTGTTAGTAAAATAGGTAATAACAAAACTCCCTATATCTTCTATTGAATCTAGCAGTTTGTCTTGTAGGAGGTGAAGTATATCATGTGTTAGTATAGACTTTACATTCAATAGACAAAATGCACAAGAAGGGGGGAGGGGGTTGAATTATGTATCCTTTTGCGTGAATATAATCCCCTTTCAAAATTCTTTGAAAAATAACTTTTTCAAAAACTATTAAGTAAAGAATGACAATGTATTGAAATTAACTTCTATATACTTGTATAAAACAATAGAATCCTAACACATGGTCTAATATAACTATTAAAAATAGTCCAATAGAATTTTAATATGTGGTCCAATGGGATTGTAACACATGATCCAATATGATTGTGACATATGGTCTAATGGGATTGAAACATATGTCTAATGGAGAGGGAAGATGGACAACATTTTGATGGCTTAACTTCAAAAAAAATTTCTCTCCATTTCACCTTCTTCATCCCATCATTTTTGACTTAGCGATTCAAGCAAAGCCAAAGAGGGAAGGAAAAGCATTAGAAGAACTACTTTGCCAATTTTAAGGTTTGGGATTATACTTAGTTTAATTCCTCTCTGTGTGTATGTTTGAATGGTTATAAAGATTCATTTAGATATGGAATGGTTGCTGGGATGATTTTTGGTATTATTTTGGTGTTACATTTCATGAACTTGGTTGTATATGACAAGAGAATATTGTGTAGTGGAATGCTATCTAGGGTTTGTTGAACCAGTCACATTTTTTAGGTCATAACTCAACCTACAAACTTCTAAATTGTATGATTTCGGTTGTATATGAAACCTAATACATAATGCTAAAAATATCTAGAGAGAATCTGACTTAATTCTAGATTTGTGACCTTGGAAATTGAGATTAAAAATAGTGACCTAATGTTGCCCCTGTTTTGGCACAGCATGTGATATTTGGTCTATAGATCATATGTTAGAAGTCCAAATGGTCTCATTATTAGTGCTATAGAAACGAGAGACATAGAGGGACAAATGTTTAGAAGACCTAGAAACCCATTTGTAGCACCCCACTCCCGCACGACCCAAACCAGACATCGTGCCCCACGAGGGTGGCGTACTAGATCACTTAATCAGTCAAAACTCAGTATAAATTTTTTTATCAAGCGTACTCGAAAGTCAGTAATCGAAAATTCGGGCCCACTTTTATTAAAAAAAAAATTCATTTATGAGAGCTCAAATATCATAATTTCATTAATCACTAGGGCCCATTCCAGAAACAAAATATATTACACTTTGATCAATCTCTTTTAGAAAAGCTTTTTCCAATTGGAAAGTTACACACAATAAATATATTCAAATACACAAAATACAATAATTTATGAAAAATACAATTCAGTACGAAAATAAAGAAATATAATCTAGACTTGAACTGATTCCGACCTCTATCCTTCACTTGTATGCAGTAGGAATACTCCCGTTTGCCTAATGGAGTATTCTTTCTAACCTTGAAAATTATTTGCAAATTTTGGGTGAGTTTTGCGAACTCAATGAGTGACCATCATCGATGGCTCACCCAGTCACATAACACATAAATCACATTCACAACATTTCACATTTCACAATCAATACAATTTAATCATTTATATTATGCATATGCAGTGTGCATGAGACCCACTTTCTATTTATTACTTTGTTGTGACCGAGTGCCTAAACTGTCCTATACAAGGCTCATTGATAACTGTCCCATATAGGGCTCATTAAACATTGAGCTTGAGGCTTTGAATCACTTTTGAGCTCGAGGCTCATTTTCACTTATTGAGCTTTAAGCTCTGATCGGTGGCTACTCAGGTCACAACTGCCATTATGTTTTATACATTCATGAAATGGAATGCATCAATCACATTTGCATGCTCCCATTCAATCACATTCTCATATCATCGGACCTTAGTCCGCCATTCAATATATTTTTACTTACATGCAAATGCACCTTCAGAACACATTTAACAATCAAATTATATACACTTAGTTCATCTCATTCACATACAAGCAACACTTCAATATCTCATCCAAACGTCACAATCATCGGACCTCCTGTTCGGAAACCAACACAATTAAACACATTCATATAGACATTTAGTAGTTAATCAATAAAAAATTTAAAACAGAACAAATAATGAAATGAGACCATCTAGGTCTACTCACAGTATACTCCAAATTAGCATTAGCTTCCATGATCCGGAAACGTCTGGATGGAAACGTTCTATTCTGTATCATCATTATGTAAAACACATATTGCACACACATTATTAATTGCACAATCACATTAACATTCAGTTTTTCACACATTAATATGTGCAATGTATAATGCATGCTCAATGACAATTGCGGGTATCTTTCCCTTAATTTCATCACAAAATTATTCTTATATCAAAACTCATCTAAGTATAGTTTATACTTAGGTTTATGCCTCACTAAAACCATTAAAATCTCTATTCCTTTCTCATTGACTCATTTTAGATTTTTCCAAGTCACACTTTTGGGTTTACTGTTCACATTCAATTAGAAAGCGAAACTGATGTAATTTGGTCAATCTCTCTTCTAGAAAAATGTTCAATTAGAAAAGTGGTCATTGTCAATTTCTTAGAGGATGTTTAGTATCTTAGTCCTGCAAGAAGTAAAATTGCATAACACTTTCTACGACTGAAGCAGAATACATAGCATGTAACACCCCACTCCCACAAGACATGTGCCCTACATCTTGAATAATATCCGAGACCGTGCCCTACGAGGATGGCATGCTAGAGCACTTAATCAGTCAAAACTCAGTATAAATTTTTTTTCAAGCGTACGCAAAAATCAATAATTAAAAATCCAGACCCACTTTTATTCAGAAACATTTCCATTTACAAGAGTTACCAATATTTTTCAAATATCATAATTTCATTAATCACTAGGGCCCATTCCAGAAACAAAACATATTACACTTTGATCAATCTCTTTTGCAAAACCTTTTTCCAATTGGAAAGTTATA
>JANSVB020000189.1:2099877-2121465 GCA_025504935.2 Erythroxylum haughtii
TTAATATGTACACAAACATTGCATATATATATATATATATATATATATTTCATTTCTCAAAAATATTATTTGTATAAGAATCATTTGTAGTAACAAATCATACGGGATTTATAGTATCCTTTAAAAAATATATAAATTACGCACGCATCGAATTCTACCAAACTTAATCATTTTTTTTATCATCAAGCAAATCATACACATGTTATTCATAAAACTTTTTCACAGTTATGGGAATATTTAACAATCCAATTGAAATAACCATGGACAATTATTATTTGCTTAATTTTAATGTTCATTAACTACTTAAACTCCTGGATACTTACACTAACTTGTCATTTAGTTATGACAAGTTATGAAGTTTCTATTATAGTTATGAAGTTTCTATTAATCTCCTTGATCAATTTCCTACAATTGAAAAATTGCATAACAGCTTTATGAACCATAGTTCTAGTTTGAGGCCAAGTTCTGTTAAAGAACATCATATTAAAACCATCTAGACTAGGGGATTTATGTGAATTGATTAACTTTACCACTTCTTCAATCTCCTCAATAGTGATAGGCTTGGATAATGATTCAGCATCTGTAAGAGTTATAGTTTCCAATATGATCTCCATAAGAAGTTTATTTGTAGAGTGCATTAGCTGGTGTATTCGTGATTAAAGTGATAAAAGGCTCTTAAAAGGTTATGCATTGCATTCTTCTCATTTTGTTGAAGTTCACTATACTAAGGATTTTTGTCCAACTCATCTTGTATGGTTCTAAGAGCCTCTTTAGTAGTTGTTAACAAATGATAAGTATTTCCAATATTCTCCTTATACAATTGCTTTAGAGAAATTCTAATAAGTTTCATGTTTGTTATATAAACAAACTGCTTAGTGCCCTAAACTTCAGTGGAGATAGCCTTCCAGATGATTTTATCAAGGCATGCTAAAGAGGTTAAGAAATTATTGCATTTGAAAGGTCTTTTGATACTTACATCCTATGTTTGAATTTGAGTGATGCACATTGAGTGACCAAAAAGGCTATTTTTAGTGAAAATTGAAGATGGGCCAGGGATTTGCTAAAGGCATTCTAGATTTGCCATACATTTGCTCAATTTTTTCCTAATGAAACTGCTTCCATATTGATTATTGTTCCAAATGAAATAGTTTCCACCCCAGGGTATATCAGACATCTGGATGTCTATAGTGCATTGTCTGAACTTGGAGCAAGGTTGCTTAGATGCACTAACACCCTCAACTTCTTTAAAGTTCAAGATAGTATTCACATAAAGTCAGTGAGAGATGAAGACAGATCACAAACTATTTGAATAATACACGAAAGCTCAAATATTGAGTTTATAGGTTCTGAAGTAATTTGATAGTGGTGGATGTGAGGAAGAATTGGAGTTAGGAGAAGATTTAAAATTTTATATTAGAGTTAATTAAAATTTATTATGGAAATAAAAAGTAAATTATTTAAAATTAAGTTTTAGTTTAAATAAAAATAAATAAAAAGATATTTATAATATCATGTAATATTGTAAATTTTACTTAAAATAAAATAAAATATTATTTTATTTTTTGAAAGATAAAAGAATTCATGCATTAAGCCAAAAAGGCATTAGAAAAGTCTTTACAAAGTTAGATTAAGCATGAAGAGAAAATAAGGCTTTTAAAAAAATTCTAGGAAAAAAATTAGTCTTTAGAGATTCCATTATCTATTATAAAAAGGGCTTAGTTAGTCTTGCATATGATCAGCTACCAATGTTTCCCTAATCCAATAATGTAACTTGTGAGCCAAGACATGCTTATTAGTGTTGATCTTGTTGAATACTCTCTAATTTCTTTCTCTCCAAATGGAGTAGCTAGATTGTACTATTGAAATTGAGGCTTAAGAAAACTCTATCTTTCCTCATTGAGCTAAATTTATGATTAGCGCATTCCAATATTTTGCTCCAATCTCATTCATAACAGTAAAGGCTAATAGTTTGTTAGATACTAGCCCAATTGGAAGCTAAATAACCACACTTAAAGTACAAATGATCTATGGTTTCAAGCTCATTGTGACATAGTTTGCATAATTTGTCTTCAAATCCCACAATTCTTTCTTTAGTATTCAACCTTCTCATAATAAAATTCCATTAAAGTCTATTAAAAGCTTTTGAGAGATCAATTTTGATGGAATAACTTTTGATGTGTACTTCGAAGTTGTATTCTCTCATTCTTGAGATTTATGAATGAATAAGTTCAAATTCTCCTTGAGTTTGTTTGCAAGAAGTTTTGAAATCACCTTGTAAATGATGTTGTAATAGAAGATAGGTCGGAAGTTATTGAGAATACTCGCATTGGGAATCTTAGGAATCAAGCAAATATAAGTTGCATTGATTTCACTCAGTAATTTACCTGAATTCAAAAACTCTATTTTAGTCTCCATAATTATTTTTCCTATAATCTACCAAGATTTTTGGAAAAAGTATGCATTGAATCCATTCGGGCCTAGTGCTTTAGTAGGATTCAAATTAAAAAGAATAGATTTAATGTTTTGAATGGTAAATGGTTTTTGAAGCTTTACAAATGTATCTTGTAATAAGGTAGAGGGAGCCCTTATAAGATTTACTAAACCTTTTATATATGATAGGATGCATATGTATCATTTAGCAAGGAATTGAAGAAGTTAAACATCATATTCCTTATGGAATCTCTATCAATAACCATTTAGTTACTAGAATCTAAGAGGCAAGCTATCCTATTGAGATTTATTATTGCCAAAATAGAATTATAAAAGAATTTAGTATTGAAATCCCTTTCTCTCATCTATATAATCCTTGGCTTCTGCATAAGAATTGAATTATGATCTCGAAGAGCTTCCATGTATTTTCCCAACATAATAAATTCAATGTTTTTAAGAGCAAAATTGTCTAGATTTTTATAGTAGTCCTCTTTCGCACTTCTCAATTCCCTTTTAGCTTCTTACAGCTTGATATTAGAGAGGGGTCGATATGTCTTTGCATATGCATTTGATATGTATGATTAAATGGTTGAAATAAATAGATTGAATGATTTCTGAATGTGAAATACAAATTAAGTGAATACGAAATGTGTGTGACTCAACATGTTGAATTAATAAAGTGATGTAAATTTTGTGAGTATATGAAATGATGTGTTATGTGATTAAGTGAGTCATCGAGGATGATCCACTCATTGAGTCCGCAAAACTTACTCTAAAAATTGTAATATTATTTTTCAGGCTCAGAGAAGATCTCCAGTTAGACAAATTGAAGTGTAACCATTGTATTCGAGTAAGAGATAGAGATCAGGATCAGTTCGCGTTTGCATATATATTTTCATTATTTTGTATCAAATTATGCATTCTGCAATTATTGTATCTTGTATAATTGAATAATTCCATTTGTAATAACTTTCCGAATTGGAAATGTTTGTAAATGAGATTGAGTAATGATTGTAATAATACTCGTGAATGAAAATATTTATGAATAAAATAGGCCAATTTGTTTATTGATTTTTCGCGTATGCGTACATTGTGTTGTTTAGAAAAATTTGTAATGAGTTTGATTGATTGACTGTTTTAGATGTCATCCTTGCGGGATACGTACTTGGACATCACTTAGGATGTCGAGTATGTGTCTTGTGAGAGTGGGGTGCTACAATGTCGATTAAGGTAAGTGAGTTTTGTTATTTACTAGGGTTTTATGTATTTGGTTTAATTTGGGTATTTATTTGTGGTTTGAACCTCCCATTTGAACTTCGTGTATTTTTAATATTAATGGCTTGTACCAACAGAAACTTGTTTATAGTATGAACTTTGATTTATCATTGAATTAATATAGGATGAGTTTAACTTATGGTTCCAAACATCTGACACAGAAATTGGTTGTTTCATTGATGCTCTATAAAATTATTAGATTCTCTTTACTTTTCATGTGCGAATCTTTAGACGTATCTTTTTTAATATAATAATAATTTTTTCTAAACATATTACATAATTTATATATGTAACAATCCTCATCGTGTAGTACAACAATATTTAGTAGACAATCGACAACTAATGAAGTCAATGAGTTTCGAAGCACAGTGCAGACATTGATGGAGTACATAGCTCAGCTTCGTAATGAGGTGGATAAGTTGAAAGGAAGAAGTAGTACCTCAAAGCATTTGCGGTCACTAGGACAATAATCTACTTGTAATCATCTCATTTGAATTACAATTACTTATTATATACAATTTAATGTTTTTATTATCAATTAAGATAAATTAAACTTTATATCATCAATCAACTTTCTGTTTAAACAAATTAAATATATAAATAAATCAAAATATTATGCACAAATAATTCATAAGTATTGAAATTATGTATTAACTATAAGATCACGAAATAAAATTTAATATCAGGATTTTTACAAAAATTTAAAAATACTTACAGACAAAAAATGCAAGTACGTTAGTAAAATCTATTATATTTACTGACAGAATATCACAAACCATCAATAAAATTTATGGTATTTACAGATAGAACAAAGAATCACCTTCGGTAATATTGACAGCCCATCACTAATTTTACTGTCAAGATTTGCTGAACCGTCGGTATATTCACCGGTAGAAAATCATAACCATCGATAATGTTGCCAACAGAATAACAAATATCGTCTGCAAATATTCTGACTGAAAGAAAACGGCCATAGGGTAATTTACCAACGATCACAACCAACTGTCAGTATATTCACTGACGGTTACATAAAATGTCCGTCAGTAAATTTACATACGACCTTTTTTACGACACTTTTATTCGTTAGTTAATTTCATCGCTAATTTTTATTATCAACAGAATCTAAAAGTTTTTCATCGGTAATATCCGTGGTTAAATGACTTTTTTCTTACAATAAAATACAATGATGGACGTGGGATTTATAAGTTCATCTCTTGATACAACAAAGTCTAGAAGATGTTCTGGGGATAAGCATGTCAAATAGCGAACAGAACAAACTAACTGGGGAAGAAGTAGCTAATTTTGTTTTACCTCACAGTAACATAGGTACCTCTGCAAATATACTTTGATAATTTGAAGCAAGTATGATTTGAATGCCAGAATCCCAAACCGTCCCTCTCAAATAAGCAACCACCACTTGGAAGTTTTTGATATGGGGTGACATATGTATTTACACGTCTCCAAGGACAATAAATGGAGAAAACCAACCACTTTCCTCTATCGCAACACGTTGTTCGTAATAGACGATAACATATTTCAATGGCATGAGAAAAGTAATCCATTTTGTATTACACTTATCATTTTCTCGACAATGGAGAACTTGCTACCAAAAATAACATTCTCTAAAAAACGAATCCTAATTGCAACCCCTGTGTAAACACCAAAATTGAGTAAACAAAGAAGGAAAGTATTCGTACTTGAGCGATTAATCAAGAAAAAGCAACAATCTTTGACAAGAAGCACATAGCAGAAGCTGAGAAATAAAGTAAGTGGGTGAGGGTTAAAATTTACAGAGCCAACCATAAGGACGCGAGGAGAAGTTGGATTAAGTGACGAACAAATGGTTTCACAAATGAATTGAAGGTTGCTTCTTTCACACGATAGTCACATCTTGGATTGAAGCTTAGCTAAAGTATACAATAAACACGCAACAGCCTAAAAACGTAAGCTGAAAATTTGTAAGTAGAACGACGACGTTTATGGGATTGGATAGAGCTAAACAGAGAATTCTTCCGAAGGAGAAAATGGCAAATTTTTTGGTTAGAACACACTTTTTTTAATAGGGTATTTTAAGCAGTGATTAATCAAACAAAAGATCAGGTCTCCAGATTCTTTCTTGGGAGCATGCAATGACGTTTGAATGCACCCATGGGCACGAGTATGAATTTAGCTAGTAACCTAACTATCATAAAAGCTAAAATCATTGAGGTTACATATTTTTGACAGTTTTTATAAATATGGTTTCTGTAGATACTTGGGGTGTGGGTGTTGGAAGATAGGGTGAGCCCAAGACACACAAAGAAGAGGAAAGTATGATAGATTTCTTATTGACAACTTGATATTGCATAGCACGAGTACAAGGCTTTATATACTACTCAAAAGAAAATTCTAGAGCCTAAGACGTTTAGACACTCAAGGGACAAATTCAATACAGTGCATCTGAACAGTCTGTAGTAAATTGACCATAACTTCTTCAATAATGATTGGATTAACTCAAGACTTGAACCATTGGAAACTAGACAGACAGAGCTTTAATTTGATATATGATACGCAAAAATTGGATAAGAATAGCCCCTTCAAATTTCAGTCGCAATCAACGTCATCTGCAACAGCTCTTATATATTGTCAAGTTTATTTTCAACAGTGGGGTCACTGGTCAGTGGTTAACAGAGAGCGACAGCTAACAATCTTCACCAAGTAAAGAAAAATCGTATACTAACGAAAGAAGTCAAGGTTGGTGACATTTTGCAGGCAAAGTCGAGAAAGCATTTTGGTGTGATGTGTCACTAGATTTGGCAATCGTAGTTGGGTTGGGAGGGATTGACCGAAAAACAAATGATATACAGTAATTCGCTTAATTATGAATCCATCGTCATTTAGTTTCCTTTTAATTGCTTGATTATGAGCGGCCAACTGCTCTTGATCTGAAACACTGGCATATAGTGTACGTGGTCACGATTATTCGGTCCAGCAAAAGTTGAGTCTTACAGAGACTCATTTCCAATTTGTTACCATTTTTACTTTTTTATTTTAGTTCTTATTCCACTTCACATGCCTCATTATAAAAGCACTACTCGCTGTAGACCTCTAAAACTGTAGAACATTAATGGCTGGAGGAAACAAGAAAGAGAGTACGGTTACAGTAGTACAGAGCAAAGAGTGGTACCTTTCAGCCTACGCACCACAGGGTGTTCCCAACGCGAATCATCTACATCTCCGAAATGTATCACTGACCATTGATGCTATCCCCGATGGTCATGTCGCCGTTCAGATCCTCTTGCTCTCTGTTGACCCTTATCTGCGAGCTCGAATGACTGGCAGCGAAGACGGTCTATACACATCGCAGTTCAAGCTCAATGAGGTAACTAAAACTAATTAATCATGAGATTTTCCGTCATAGCCACGCTTTCTGCTATATGTTTCAGGTATTATAGCGTTTGCGAGTTTGTTTCGAAAGAGTTATACTAGCTTTCTACGCATATACGTAAAGGGGCTTAAGGTGTTAAGCATTTCTACAAATGCTTACTCGAGTTTATCAATTAACTTTTAAAAGGAAAGAAAGATACATATATGTATATTTTTTGGGGGTTAAAAACAATTATTTTTAAAATAATTTTGTAAAATCCAAAAGCTGTTTTTATTTTCCTTTGTGAAGTACGTAAGCCGAGTTTCTATGTGCGTAACTGACTGCAGGCGATAAGAGCATTTGGGATAGGAAGGGTAATCGAGTCCACTGACAGCAAACACGCAAAAGGTGATATCATTGTCAATCCATTCTTCCCAATTGCAGAGTACTGTGTTATACCATCAGATCCTACTTTAAGGAAGATCAATCCAGCAGCAGGCATTGAATTGCCAGATTACCTCAGCTGTCTTGGTAATCTCATTAACTTGACAAGTTTGGTAATGAAGTAGCATCCGACTAGTCAAGGCTAAGTTAAACAAACAATATTATAATACCTACTTCAATATTTATATTGCAGGGGTACCTGGGTTTGCTGCATGGGTGGGGATAAATATGATAGGAGAACCAAAAGAGGGGTCAAACGTCTTCATCTCAGCGGCAGCAGGAGGTGTTGGCATGTTTGCTGGTCAACTTGCAAAACTGAAAGGTTGCAGGGTTGTTGGAAGCACAGGTTCTGACGAGAAGGTATGATAATGATGACTTGTGAGTTCAAAACTAACAAATTTGACGCCCTACTTTTGCCATCTAGGATTTCAACCATTCATTCCTTCTTTTGTTGTAGTAATAAGTTGTATATTAAAAAAAATTTGGAAGTTAACTGAAAATATTGAAAGTTATAAGTAGTTATACCATGACAATTTATGCAATAATTTATGCTTTTGACACAGAACACTAATCTAATAGGGTCTTTGATTGATAAGAATAGAGTTTTGATTTGGAATGTCGCAAGAAGAATGTCTAATTGCCGTTTTAAATGAGATGTGTGTCTTTGAGAAGGTAAAGCTATTGAAAGATGAATTCGGGTACGATGAAGCATTCAACTACAAAAGAGAAACAGATTTCGACTCTGCTATAAGCAAGTAATCACTTCACACTCTTTCTTTTCTCCACATCTCTGCTGTATTTTTCTGCCTTGTCTTTTAAGTTGAGAATTTGACCTATATTATCCTTATTGGTTGACAATGCATATATGGTATGATTGGGTATATGCAGATATGGTATGATTCATGTGCATTGTCAACCAATAAGAATAATATAGGTCATTTGTTAGGTATACCAATATCTCTTGTTTATTCATTCAATCCACTTTTTAGAACTCATATTTGGTATGTTAAGACAAATTGGGCCCAACATATTGTTTCTTTAAGTTATGTTATTATTAATAACCTCTTATACCTTTTAATATACTTCACATTGATATTAACACTGTAAGCCTTGAGCTCTTGTTTGTCACCTAAATAAGCTACTTAAAACTCATCTCATCACCATTTCTAAAATGGAAATGGAGGTGATTATCTTGTTGGTAAGGTATCTCGTCTCTGTTTGACTTACTTCTTACAGTTAGCAATGACCGTAATAAGATGGTTTATAGTCCTACATGCAAAATTGTAAAAGTAAGAATGATTTTCTTTTGTACTTTTTATCTTTATCGTCATTTTAAAATAAAAGAAACAAAACTCTTTTTATATCATAAGATTAATGGAACTACTTCAATTGTTTAGACCGTTAAAACAGTTAACAATATTTGATTTCATCATGGGCGTGCATAACAGCATATTACTTTTCAAGATTGATAACTTAATGGTTACAGGTACATTCCTAATGGCATTGATGTATACCTTGACAATGTGGGTGGTAAAATGCTGGAAGCCGTCCTTAACCATGTCAACTATCGTGCTCGGATCGCCCTCTGCGGGATGATATCGGACTATAATAAGGTACATGGCCGGCCAAGTTATAAATTGGAACTCGAAACTATCGAGTATTCCAAGTATTTTTATTTGGTTTCTTATGCTTACAATTACAGAGGGTGACAGAAAGAACACCGAAATTAGCCATTTCATTTATAGATGTGCTTTGCTTGGCAGAACATATCACTGCCAAAAAGTATACCCTATTTGCATGTTATAGATGATGGTGATTACATCCCTAATTATGTAGTTGGCTTTTGATGTTATTGAAATGATCCAGGTGTGGACAGAGAGAGAAGGCGTGAGGAATCTGTTGAATATGGTGGGCAAGGAGGTGAGAATGGAAGGGTTTATGTTGGGTTCATATTTAAGTCATTTTGAGGGTTTTGCAAAGGAGATGGAGGAATACCTAAATAAAGGCATGATTAAGTCTAAGCAACACATCTACAATGGCATTGAGAGCTTTCCGGAGAGTTTGGCATCACTTTTCTCAAGCTCTAATAATGGGAAAGTCATCGTTCAGGTCCAGTCTTGGACGGGAGCATAAGTCCTTATCATTAATTTGTTTGGAGGAATAAGTCAAAGCGTACTATGAAGTTGGTGGCTGCAACAGACTGTGTGTAGTCACTGAAGTCTACGAATATGGAGCTTCTGTTTTAAGTGTATTGGCCACTGGATTTCTCATATTATATTCCATGGGACTTATCTATGTTAATTATGACGTAATAAAACTCATTATCTTAGATAGTGCTAACATTATCTTTGGCAGAGCAGAGGGTACAAAATGAAATTCCTAAAGCAAGCTTTGAAGTCAATTAAACCCTTCTACAGTATTGGCAACAACATTCTTATTTTTACAAATACGTAGGTAGAGGTTATTAAGCTATCGAGATTGATTTGAGAAGAATGAATAATATTTCATTTAATCTCTTTCCTGTATTTATACACTTAGCTGTCAACAACTTGTTAACAGTCTTTACACCGACAAACTTTAACTGCTGATTACATTTTCTTGTTCTTGAATCTTTAGACTTCTAAGATACTAACATACTCCTCCTATCTTAGGAGTCTTGACTTAAGCCAACTCTCCTCCGTAAGTACTCGAACCTTGTCCCTTGCAACGCCTTAGTGAATAGATCTGTTGTCTGCTCCTCTGTTCTACAGTACACAAGTTTCATCTCTCCTCCTTGTTGAATATCCCGTAAAAAACAACACTTCATTTTGAAGTGTTTAGTTCTGCCATGGAACACTGGGTTTAGGGAAATCGCCAACGCTGCTTTGTTGTCTATTAATACCTCTGTGTTTTCCTTCAGTGTGATGTACAACTCTTCCATCATCTTCTTCAGCCAAATCGCCTGGTTCACTGTAGCCGTAGCTGCAATCAGCTCTGCTTCGGCTGTTGATTGAGCCACTACACTCTGCTTTCTTGATGCCCATGAGAAACATCCCGAACCCAACGTGAAGCAGTAACCAGAGGTACTCTTCATGTCGTCTGAAGATCCTCCCCAGTCACTGTCTGAATATCCTTTCAGCTTCAAACTCTCTGTTCTGTTGTACTTGAGGCTGAAGTCATAAGTCCCTTTTAGGTACCTTAGAATTCTTTTAGCTGCGGTCATGTGAGTTTCTGTTGGTGCAGCCATAAACCTTGACAACATGCTCACTGAAAATTGGATGTCTGGTCTAGATGAGGTTAGATACATCAGACTTCCAATAAGGCTTCTGTACCTTCTTTCATCCGTAGGTCTACTTCCATCTTCCTTCTGCAATTTCTCCTTACAGTTCATTGGAGCTTTTGCTGGTTTGCATTCCAACATGTTAAATCTCTTGAGCATTTCTCTAATATACTTCTTCTGGCATATTGAAATTCCTCTCGGACTTTGATGAATTTCCATTCCTAGGAAATACGTCATTATTCCCAGATCTGTCATTTCAAACAGATCCATCAACTTGAACTTAACTCCTTCAATCTCCTTCGCATCATCTCCTGTCAACAATAAGTCATCCACATAGACAGACATATACACGAGTCTTCCCTTCTGTTTTCTCACATAGAGGGTGAGTTCATTTTCACTTCTGATGAACCCAATTTGCTGTAGGTAACTATCTAGCTTGTCATACCAAGCCCTTGGGGCTTGTTTCAGCCCATACAAGGCCTTCCTTAGCCTATACACGTATTCCTCTTTACCTTCAACAACAAACCCCTCCGGCTGCTCAACATAAATCTCCTCCTTCAGCTCTCCATTTAAGAAGGCTGACTTCACATCTAGCTGGCGCACAACCCACCCCTCCTCGGCAGATATACTCAAGATCAGTCTTATTGTCTCTAATCTTGCTACTGACGCAAAATTATCGGAGTAATCCACTCCATCTACTTGGGAATACCCCTTGACAACCAATCTAGCCTTGTACTTGTTCAATGTACCATCTGGATTCATCTTGGTTTTATAAACCCACTTCACGCCAACGATCTTTCTATCGGGTGGTTTTGTCACTAGCTCCCACGTCTGATTATTTTCAATCATCCTGATCTCCTCCTTCATTGCAGCCAGCCATTCCTTGCTATCTTGTGCTTGTTTAAAGCTTGCAGGTTCACAAAGGGTTAGATTGCAAGTTTGATAAATTTCAGAGAGTAGTCTTGTACCTCTTTTTGGAATATGATCTACATGATCTTCAAGATCACTATCAGTCTGCATTTCTTGTTCTGATTCCTCCTCATTCTCCTGTGGATGTTCGTGCTCTTCTTCTGTTTATGGGCTGGCTTCGTCTTCTGATTCTTCTTCTGAAGTAGCTCCAGACAGTTTGTTTTCTTCCAACAGTAGCCTTCTTTCTCGAGCATTGTCACCTTCTACTTCAGACCAGTTCCAGATCTCATCTTCTAGAAACGTTACATCTCTACTGATCTTCACTTCCTTCTTGTTTGGAAACAGCACTCTATATCCTTTGGTCACCTCAGAGTATCCAATAAACACTCCTGCTATAGCCTTCGAGTCTAACTTGCTTCTTCTCTGCTGTGGCACATGAATATAGCATGGAGAGCCAAATATCTTCAGGTTTCTTACATTTGGTTTCCTCTGATGCCACACTTCATATGAAGTCTTCTCCTCCAAGGCTTTAGTAGGTAGTCTATTCAGAAGGAATACTGCAGTGGCTGCAGCCTCAGCCCATAAAACTTTTGGTAAGGCCTTCTCCTCCAACAAACATCTTACCATTTCCACAATGGTCCTATTTTTCCTTTCACTCACCCCATTCTGCTGAGGTGAGTAAGGTACTGAAAATTGATGCATGATGCCACTGTCTTGGCATATTTTCTCCATCTTTTGATTCTTATACTCTGCTCCATTATCACTTCTCAACTTTTTAATTTTCTGCCCACTTTGATTCTCTGCCATAAGCTTGAATCTTTGGAATACATCCGACACTTCAGCCTTATTCTTTAGGAAATAGATCCAACAGTATCTTGATTTGTCGTCTATAAAGGTGACAAATAATCTACTTCCATTCAGGGATTCCACTGGTATTGGTCCACATACATCCGTGTGGACCAACTCAAGTAGTTCGGATGCTCTCCAAGTGCTTTCTCTGAAGGGTTTTCTAGCTTTCTTTCCTTGAATACAAGTGGTGCAAACTTGCTGAGGTTGACAGAGAATTGGAAGACCTTGCACAAGATCAGATTCACTTAACTTGATAAGGCCTTTCCAGTGTGGATGGCCAAGCCTCTTGTGCCACAAATTTGCTCGACTGACACTTGCTTTCAGTGCCATCTCCTGCTGCTCAAGAAGATTCAACACATAGCTCCTATCCCTTGCCTTTATCTTGAACAGAAGTCTCCCATCCATAGTTGAAATTGTGCAGAAACCTCCTTGAAATAGAATTGAATATCCTCTTTCGATCAATTGTGAGACACTGAGAAGGTTTTGTTCAAGATCTGGAACATAAAGGACATCTTCAAGTGTTCTTGGACCTTTCATGCTCTCGATGACCACAGCACCTCTTCCTTAGGCAGAGATTAATTGCCCGTTTCTAATCTTCACTCTACAAGTGTGCTTCTTGTCCATATTTTTGAATATGCCCAAGTTGCTGGACATATGATTGGAGTAGCCACTGTCGACTAGCCAACAATCTGCTGGAATTGAGGTGTTATGGAAAGAAGCTACGAACAAATGATCTTTTTCTTTCTTATCTGCTATTATGGCCTCCTCTGAGTTCTGTGTCTGTTCTTTACTCCTACAAAATTTGTCGATGTGTCCAAGCTTCTTGCATTTCCTGCATTTTACGTCAGGTCTCCTCTAACACTTATAATGGGGATGATTGGTCTTACAACAATGTTTACAGGGTTCTCTTTGGGATTGGGCTGAGGTCTCCACCGCGCCTTGCTTTTCTTGCTTCTTCCCCTCCGAGCCACCCTTTGACCAGTGCTTCTTCTTCCCTCCTCTGCTAGTTTTTCGGCTTGCCCTTAGGGCACCTTCGATCACTTCTACAGATCTCATCGCTCTCCTCTGTTCTTGGGCTTGCAGAAAACTAAGCAACTCCGATAACTTCAAATCTACCATATCTCTAGTATTCTCTAGAGAGATGATTGTAGCTTCGAATTTTTCTGGGAGAGAAATCAACATTTTCTGTACGATCTTTTCATCCTCAAATCGACTTCCAAGAAGCCTGATCTTGTCCGCAAGATCCTGTAATTTTCCAACGTATGTTTTTATAGACTCATCGTCTGCCATTTGAAGCTTATCGAACTCCCTCATCAAATTAATCACCTTCATGCTCTTCACTCTCTCATCTCCTTCGAACTCAGACTTCAGATAGTCCCATATCTCCTTAGCCGATTTTAAATGCATAATCCTCGTGAATAATGAAGAACTCACGGCTGAATAAAGGCAAGACTTGGCTCTCGCTTTTCTTGTAAGTCTTTCCCTCTGAAACTTAATCTGATTTACGGTTGCATTATCTGCTAATGGGTCTACTTGATAGTCTTCTTCTACCGACTCCCACAAATCCAGACCTTCAAGATACGCTTGTATCTTCACAGCCTAGATCTGGTACGATTCTCCATCAAATAATGGTGCCTGCATGCCTGAGAAACTTTCCATTACGGGTGATGACAACTTCTTCAAGGTAGCCCCTTTCTTGTTTGATAAAATGCTCCACAGACCCCTTAAGATCCTTTTTGTTTTAATTGCTCTGATACCACTCTTATTTTTACGAATACGTAGGTAGAGGTTATTAAGCTATCGAGACTGATTTGAGAAGAATGAATAATATTTCATTTAATCTCTTTCCTGTATTTATACACTTAACTGTCAACAACTTGTTAACAGTCTTTACACCGACAAACTTTGACTGCTGATTACATTTTCTTGTTCTTGAATCTTTAGACTTCTAAGATACTAACAAACATATCCAATCAAATTCTCCTCCTCCTCTCCAGCTGAGGACCAGTCAGGTTTGTCATTTATGGTAGGCTTCGGTTTTATCCCCCCTTGTTATTCTGTCTCCATTATCTTTTGCATGTGCTCCCCATCTTCCTTGCTCTTTCTCCCCATCTTCCAAGCTACAAGTCTTCATATTCTTTGAGTTAACTCAGGTAACCCTTACCCATTACGCGGAGACATTAATTGTCCCAAAAATCATCCAGTGTTTAGAGATTTTGTCAAGGATACCAACTCAACCTTAATTACTTTGTTAGAAACCAAACTCAACGAGGATAATTTCCTAAGAATAAAGTTATTGGACAACGTTGGCCTTTTTATCCAACCACCAAAAACACCACGCGATAGAGTGTTTTTCCCTTTTGACTCAAGGAAGGTTAAGGTGAGCGGGTTTAAGTGATCAAATTAATGATCCACTTGTTGGTTTATGAAGGAGAACACTAGGGTGTCTATTATATTTGTGATAAGGTTTGAAGATCCTAACAGCAAAAAAAAGAAGAAAAAAGTGCTTGTAGGAAGGAGCTAGGAAATTATCAACACCTTCATTATATTTGCTAACGTTATCCATTCACTTATCCCTTCAAATGTTTAAATTCTTTTTTGCACATTTAAAGTAAGCTCTTTATTTTAATTAGAGCAGTTAAAAACTTTTATAGTTAAACTACCAAAAGTATGAATGAAAGGGGAGATTTTTGAATTCACAATATTATTTGTGGTGATTCTCAGCCAAAGGAGAAAACTTCTTAAATATTTTCCAACTTTTGATCGGGACCTATCAATTGGTATCAAAGCTAAATCAAAATGGCCTCCAACAAAGAACGTATTTAAAACTTGAAAGTAAGCCTTGGCGGGTTACAAGATAGCTTTAGTCAGATGGAGCTCAGAATGGTCGACAAATTCCTTATCATCGAAGAGAACCTTAAGCAAATTGTCGACACCATTGCCTCCAACTTAGAAGGTTCCAACAGCAATGCTTCTAGTCGAGCTGGTTACGGTCGATCGTCGCGTGAAGAGGAAGCAGACAAAACTAAGGGGTCCGCCAACCATTTTGCTCTATGTTACCAAAGCTTGAGTTTCCTTCCTATAGCAGTAATGACCCAACGGAGTGGTTTAACCGCGGGGAGCTTTTGTTTGAACACCAAAATACCACTACAGATCAAAAGGTGGCGTTAGCGTCATATCACCTAGAAGGCGAAGCCAACCAATGATAGCAATGGCTACGCCAAATCTGCAAGGAAGAAGCGAAATAAATAACTTGGGCAATGTTTGAAGAGGAGCTTTGGCTTCGGTTCGGGCCGATTGAAAGTGAAGATTTTGATGAAACCTTGTCTAGAATAAAACAAAAGGGTTCATTGCATGAGTACCAAAAAGAATTCGAGCGATTAGGTAATCGAGTTCAAGGGTGGACGCAAAAGGCCTTGGTGGGAACATTTATCGATGGACTTAAATCTGAAATAGCAAACAAAATTACAATGTTCCGACCTAAGTCTTTCAAGGAAGCGATTAGGTTGGCCTGCATGAGAGACGATAAATTGAATCGACAATGTCGGTCTAACCAATCCTGACGAGGTGTGATCACTCAACCATACCAAGCGTTAGCAACTATGTCATTGTTAGGCCTCGATTCTAGAGCCCAACTATCCTTTAGTCCTAAAGCATGAGCGGGTTTCCTTGTCAGGTTATGTCAATGTACCCTCATTTGCCATCATCGGTCCATCATCATTTTCATAATATCTCAAGCCACAAAGGCTAGCCCACACAAAGAAATCACAATAATCACCGTTGACTTCTTCAAAATTTTAGCTCTTAGTCTCTAGTTTATTTTGGAGCAAGAACCAACTCAATCGGAGTTCTATAGATGAAGATATGCTTGAGAATCCAAAGTGTGCTCATAACCCTATCATGCTCTTCCAGCTGATCCCTCATTTTCCTTCCATCAATCTTTTTGAATTCAACACCAATGGCTATCAATTTTGTGTAAAGGTAGAAAAATGTTTTGGGAATCCAATGCTTCAACAATCACTTCATTTGGAGGTCGGTTATGAAGTTATGGCCAAAAGATTCAACCATGCTCATGTCCTTAATCATGTTATACCTATCTTGGGACAATTAGTATAACTTTCATTAGAGATGTTAGATTAAGGTTTTCTTTAGTCAGTTTCGAAGAGGACTTCTAGATCTACAACTTTCATGAAGAATTCAAAGCAAGATTTTGTCACTAGGAGGGTCAAAACACTAGCCTTGCATACGGGTAGACTGTGTAACTTTCGGGTCTGACAGTTTTTCAGCATTAGGAATACAGTCAGTGTGATTTTACATGGACTGACCTCCTGACCATGTAACCTTTGGGTTTAACAAAAATTTTCACTCTCCAAGACCCCTCCAATGGATCCTAAACCCATCCTAACATCCCTTTTACTCATAATCTTTCCAAATCGAACAATCCTAGTGCAATATCACTCCATATACTCTAATTATTCGGGATACACATCCTATGCAACATCACCTACGCAAACAATCATATCTCTCAACTTCGATATCCAAAAATTTCATACATTATATCGTTGTAAAGATATAAAGACAACCTACAACTTCTATAAAGATAAATAGGTCAAATTCATCCTAAAGTAGTGTAGTTTTCCCCCAAAATCTAGAACACAGATCCTACCCCTATGAACACTTGAAATTTTCAATGCAAAAACTTGAAATACCACAAACAACCATAATGTTTATGTATTTCATTCACATCAAAAAAAGAGTTTTACAATACTTTAGTGGGCATTTCGAGCCACCTTACTAGATAATCCAAAATACAAACTTTACAAGAACAATAATTTCTCAAAATGCTATTAAAGCCTTGTTTTACAAAATCTAACTTAAAAAGAACAAAATATGCAAGTTATAGTGATGCCTTGATGCTCCACTTGATCACTCAATATCTTGCTCATCGCCTGTGGATGGGAAGGAATGGGGGTGAGCTTAACGCTCATGGGTAACAATTTTATAATGAGAAACAAGCAAAAACCCTTGAATTATTCATTTCTATAGTAAAATTCACATTGAGATCCATGCAACATATATTTCCTAAATTCACAACTTATCAAGCAATTCATAACAGCAAGAATAATGAATTAATCAAACTTGTCACAAATCATAAACACATAAGCACATCGGAATGGTTTTGGGTGGATTCAAAAACAGAACGTACTACATATTTCCACATAGCGGTCTTGTGTAGCCGTGAACTTAGGAGAGTCCATAAAGGAGCTCCATGTCACTAACGGGTAGGCGGGAGAAGCCTTTTGTCAAAGTGCACTTGACTTAACTTAGGAGACCACCACAAACCCACATAACATGTAATTCATGACTTGAAAACTAATTGCCTGAATGGCACATTTCTAAAACTTGTTTGCCATGCACATGACATATTCCATATGCATTCCCATCAACATTTCACAATTCACCGACGACATTCCTACACCAAGCATAAAAGCCATTTCTCAACTCATTCAAAAGCAACATTTACAACAATTGTGAAGCAATTTGAATTCATTCCCAAAATTCACAAACAACAACATATGGAACATTCTCAAGCATTTAGAGAACAATAAATACACATTTATAAGGTAGTTGGAAAATCATTAAATTCCATTTATTTGAAAAAATTTATGGCTCATTAACTCAATTATAAAAATGAAACCCACATTAATTTCCTTGCTTGAAAACCTTGCTCAAAATGCATCTACTTTTGCTCTTCTTGCTCTCTTGATTTTCTTTAACATTGACAAAAACCCCAAATCAAAAGGAATTCAAATTGGACAACCCAAAGAAAAATATTCATAAAATTGACCCTATAATACTTAAACCCATGCATTTCCTAAGATCTTTGAACCAAAACCCCTTCCAAAATCCAAAAGATTAAACATACATTTACCTTAAATCTTCACCAAATAATGATTTTCTTGGCTCTAATTGAAGCTTTAGCCTTCATCTTCTTTTTTCCCTTCTTGATCACTCTCAAAATCCCTCTTGAAGGTTAAGAAAAATCAAAACCTAGCATAACTCTCCTTTTTCTCCAAACTCACGAAACTCTCTCCCTTCTTTCTTCAATTTCATTTTCTCTCTCTACCAAATGCAAGACAAGTCATCTTTCTTTCTTTTATACTCTTAATTGAGCTAAAATGTCCAACTTGCCCTTCCTTCAATGCCTTAAGACTTTACAACTTAAGTGATCTTCCAACAATGCCCCTTATACCTTCTTACCACTCTAACACTTTAATTAAATTAACCTATGTCATATAATCTCATTAACATTAACATACTAATTGATTCCAAGATAAATTAATCTATAAAGACCTCAAATTTTATTTAAATCATGCTTAATTAAAAAAAATTCGGGGTTAACAAAAATTACTTAAGATGGTGATTTCTAATCTTGTCCTGATCTCCATGTTCAGCCCATCTTCAAATCTTCTACACTTATCTTCCTCAGTAGAAATCAAGGCAGTAGCATACCCCATTAGCTCATTAAACTTGGTCTCATACTCTGCTACCGATAATTTGCCCTACTTCAAGTCTATAAACTCCTTCATCTTTCTGTCTAGGTAGATTTTGGGCATGTAATTCACCCTGAAGACCTTCAGAAAGTTTTTCCCACTTCAGATTATAAGGCCTGGTGGTACTAGCTGGAATATTCTTTCACCAATAATATGTTGAGACTCACAGTCCATCTGATCGAAGACTTTATCTATTCTCTCTATCCATCCTTCGGTCTTTGCAGGGTCTGTACTTCTGTAGAAGTCCATAGCCCTTGCTTTCGTAGCCTATCATGCCTCCTCTTCCTTCTCTCGGGAATTCTAGGAGATATTCCCTCAGGTTGAGGTAGAAAAGACTCTCTACTGGCTCCTACTGATTCTAAGTCAACTAACTGTCTTACTTGATCACCTATGGCGGATGACCTATAATAGACAATAATTTTGATTACTATCGACATTTCTCATGATATTTCATGTCTAATATTCCTATATGTCCCTATGAATGCCAAACCACGCTCTGATACCAAGAAATGCAACACCCTACTACCATAGAGTATACACCAGAATGCCCTGAGGACATTCCAGTACGTAACCTATAATAATGGCATGTTAGAGTAGTGATAATCTCTTGTAAGGCATCATAAAGAAAGGCACAATATTTAAAAACCACATTCCTCATTTCAATTCTTAAACAATATGTACATTGTAGCTTTACAATATCATCCAAATATGTACAATGTCAAAACTAAATACAAAATATACTACACACATGAGGAATTATACAAAAAGAATTATATCTAGTCCTTCAATCTCAGCTGATCGACCTTTGAGCCATTTCTTCCTTCCAAAAATACGAGAACTATGATTCTTATAGAGTCTCTCTGTCACTTGTATCCTCTTTCGGTCCTAAAATATCAACGTTACAATTTTGATGAGTTTTACGAACTCAGTGAGGTAATCATCCTCAATGGTTCACTCAATTTATACAATATATCAAGACATGTAAGCACTTAATTCACATCTTTTCATTTATCAAGTAGCATCATATATCATTTACTCATTCAATTACAAGTCAACAATACACTTCAATCATTCAAATGCAAATATAAATGTTTATGCAATGCTCGTGAGACTCAATTTCGATTATATCATTGTTGTGATCAAGTATCTAAAACTGTCCCATATTTATTATGGATATAGGGCTCAATGATAACTATTCCTTATCCGTTGGGGATACAGGGCTTATTATATATAGCGAGCCTTTGGCTTTTAATCACATTATGAGATTTAAGCTCATTTTCGGTATCAGGTCACAACTTTCATTATCTGATCATGCATTTATGTAATGACACGCATTACATTCATATATATTCACTCAGTCATTTGATTTTACTTACACAATCGCATTTACATTCACGATTCATATTTGTCTTGGTCCAACATTCAACGAAATGTTGAGAAATCACATATATCATCAAATTCATATATAAGGACCACTTCCAATATGTCATTTATGCATCAAATGCCTCGGACATTCAATGTCCGGAATTAACACAATCAATTCCACAAAACAGTTCAATGAAGAATTTAAAGCAATAATTAATCGGGGTCGTCTAGGTTACTTATAGTTTGCTTTAGAAAGTTATTTCCTCGATGTCCTGACTGAAGTGAATCACACGTTATTACAATGCTTATTAACACAGTAATTTTTATACTGGTTCACCCCAAACCGTGGGCTACGTCCAGTCCTCAGATGTCTTTATGAGATTTCACTATCTCTCAACGACTTTACAAATATTCTTTTCCTCTGAGCCTCTTCAGGTCTCTTTACAGTCAGTATTCTTTTACTCTTAGCCTCTGTAGTCTATCTGTATTACTTTCTTACAGAAAGATGTTTCGAGCTTTGTTACAGTAAGACACCTCTAGTTATTTTCACAATAAACTCTCAAGTAAGCTTTGAAACAATTGTTGCGTGCGTGTATGTTAACGTAAAGTTTGTGTCTCTAACTTTGCAATCTTCGACTTCGACTCATATTTATAACCTTCATCTTCAACTGCTTCTTGAATCTTGTTTCTTGAATCTTGCTTGTTGAATCTTGCTTCTTGAATCTTGCTTCTTAAATCTTGAAAGAAACAGTTATTCAGTTGAGTTCTGTAACTAACTCAAACTGATTTTTGATTCAGACGTGATTTGCTTCTGTCTGCTTTTGGCTTCCGTCTGTTTTTGGCTTCCGTCTGCTTTTCATCGTCTGCTTTTGGATTCCGTTTGCTTTTCAATCTTTGTCTGATTTTCTTCTATCGTCTGTTTTTCATCTTCGTCTGCTTTTCTTCTATCGTCTGTTTTTCATCGTTTGCTTTTGGCTTACGTTTGCTTTTCATCGTTTGCTTTTCAATCTTCGTCTGCTTTTCTTCTATAGTCTGTTTTTCATCGTCTGCTTTTTAATCTATGTCTGTTATTTGTACTTCATCATTTATGTAAAGTCATTTTGACTTAACAATCTCCCCCTTTTTGATGATAACAAATAATCATACAATTAAGGTGA
>JANSVB020000189.1:2128547-2141483 GCA_025504935.2 Erythroxylum haughtii
ACCGAGTAAGCCAAGAGTTATGGCATCACTCCGATTTGTCATGATTTTGTATTTTCAAGTTGTACTTTTGGAAGTCATGGCTTTAGTTACATTTCAAGTTTTATTGGTTCAAGTGTATTTTGTACTTTTGACTCATAAACTCAAAGGTTGTATTTTGGTTTGAAATGTTATTAAAGCTTTGTACAACTCATCTTTTGGATATTATTGAGATATGGATGTTTTTGTTCCAAGTCTTTCGCATTGAATCATTTAGAAGTTTGCTTGAGTTTATCTTGATGAGTTTTGGGATGGGTTGATTCAATAAAATGAGATAAAGTTTCAGGTTTGTTCACTGTGGGCCGAGGGAGGTCTTCGCCAAGACGAGGCCTCATGCTCGCTGCGGCGAAGCCGCATGTTGAGTTCACCGCGGCGAGTGCTGCTTCGCTCGCCGCGGCGAGAACCCTTTTGCTCGCCGCGGTGTAGTTAGCCGAGAGGGTTCACCGAGGCAAGACATCACACGCCACGGTGACACCCCCTGGTGCTTCTGAGGGATTTCTTTCTTCTTTTAATTTTTATGTTTCAACTCCAAGGCCTCCCCTCACGCACCAAGCACCGCGCTTCCATGTCCGATGATGGGTTCCAAAAACGGGGTCCAACAATGACTGCGTATTGCTTTGGTTTGCTTCAGACGTGAGTTAATGAGTCACGTGGGTGTATTTGTTCCTTGATTTTTTTTTTCAGTTGTAAGACATATCGTGCATTTCTTTCTCCATTCTCTCTGTCTTCGACAACTCTTCAAACATTTCTGTTCTTCATCTCATGCTTCATTTCTGTCATGTCCTTTTGGTTGTATCTGAGTTGAAATGTTGGAGTATCTGTCACATTAAACAATGACTCTAATTAATAATCTTAACTAGGACTCTAATGATCATAATTCAAGTTTAATATCTAACAAAATGAACTATGTATGCGAGTAAATGAAGCATCCGTGCGTAGGCTGCCTCTCTAAGGCTATTCAAAGGGGCTCCATGAAACCTTGTTCAGATGCAACTATTGAAGATTGAGAGAAATATTAGCATTATATTGATGACGTTGAACAAGCTACATGTGTGATGTTAGCTTGCGTATCTCCTGAACTTCAAAGGTAGTATGAGAATATGGATGCACTTACTATGATACTGCATCTTAAGGAGTTATTTGGTGCTCAAAGTAGAGTGGAGAGATTTTAAATATCCAAGGTAGTGTTTTAATGCAAGATGATAGAAGGATCTTCAGTCAACCTCCATGTGCTGAAGATGATTAGGTATATTGAAAAATTGGCCTAATTAGGTTTTGTCATGGATCACGAGTTAAGCGTTGATCTGATATTGCAGTCTCTAAGGTTGCACTTTTCACAGTTCACCATGAACTTCAACATGAATAAGAAGGACATGACATTGCCTGAAATGTTGAACATGCTTAAGATTGCGGAAAGGTGCCTTCCAATTCTGTACTTGTTATTAGCTCTTCTAAAAGCAAGAAAAGGGGCTTTAAGAAGAATAATAAGAAGAAACGAAGGCTTCTACTAATGTAGTAAAAGCCAAAGTAGGCGTCAAGAAGAAGAATAATGACAAGAGCACATGTTTTCATTGCGGAGTCAACAGACATTAAAAGAGGAACTACCCATTTTATCATTGTGGAGTCAAAGGACATTGATCAGGATGACATATAAAAGGCAAGCCATGTACCATCCGTTTCTTATACAATAGTTCCAATCCACCAAAATTCAAGTGGCCCAGCCTAAGATACCACAACCATGACGAATCGTTTGTAGTAGCTTTTAAACATATGGGACTATCTTTATTGATCTTCAGTATAAACATCTTGTTCTTTGACATTGACACTTTTGCAATTAATTTTCCTTTTCCATTTCGCATGACCAATCTACTCTTTCTCATCTGTATTTCATAGTCTTTCTCCAAAAGTTGTCCAATACTCAATATATTTATTTTCAAAGCAGGAATATAATAAACATGAGATATAAACTGAAGATCTCCATTCTTCAATTTAATCAAAATTTCTACTTCGCCTGCAACTCTTGAGCATCCTTTAATTCTTCAATGGCAGTCATAGTGTAATCAAATTTAAAAATTAGCAACCGAAAATTCTTTTTCAATCACTCGAACGTCTTTCATTAGCTCTCTATATCTCTTTAATTGATTTAGAAAGTCAAGACTCAGCCAAAATACTCTTTTATAGATTTAGAATCCTTCATCTTAAGATTTTTATAGTCACATCTCAAAGTCTGCAGGCGTATTTTAATTACTTTATCTTTTCCTTTAAAACAATTCTGTAAAATCTCTTAAGCTTCTCGAGTTTGATAATGCCACGTTACAATGATTGATATGTAAACGCACGCCTTATGTTAGTCACTTGGGCTCTTATACAAGATCACGTTGTCTTTACACTTTGAACACACGTTACACACATCTGGGTGATAGCTTCTGCATGTACTGCTCCTTCGGCAATGGCTGGGCCAACTTCTAGATTTGTTGCGTCCTTGCTTCTTGAAGAAGCAACACGAACAAATAATTGTTAGCAAGTATATGGCCCTTGCACAACGAAAAGAAGAAAGAAGAGTGAGGCTTTTGGGTCTGGCTCTGATATCAGTTTGTTGGACAGCAAAGATTTATGGAAGAGGCTAAACAATCTTTCTTTATTATCAAGTAAATTGCTCTCAAATACAACATGAAATATGTCCGTATAAATATAGGCTTACAAAACTAATTCTTGATAAACTAAGCTAATACTATTTAACTTAAATAATGACTCTAATTAATAATTCTAACTAGGAATCTAACAATCATAATTCAAGTTTAATATATAACAAAATGAACTATATATGCGAGTAAATGAAGCATCCGTGCGTAGGCTGCTTCTCCAAGGCTATTCAAAGGGGCTCGTCAGTTATTCGTCTCTAAATATTCTCCTGTGATGGCTGTAAGCCCATTCTAAATTTCAATATATATAAGAATGGACTTTATCATTATTTGGTTTGTCCAATTCATTACGGGGATAGGTGCATTGTTTACACCTGTTTTAATTTATTTGTACTTATTGCTTAAAGGCCTTCATAACGTCAAATTATAACTTAAACTCTGCAGGAAGCGCCGGAAAAGCAAAAACCTGGGGAAATGAGAACTTACAAAGGCCACAATCAGAGTGATAAGAGGAAGGAGAAAAGTTGAACACAACTTTGGTTGTGAGATGAATCATTGGCATGAAATGAGGTGGTGTGACAAATGCCTTAGCCAAGAAATCTCTCGTACTTCTGTTCATGCACCCCTTATGACTCCCCGAAAACACTTTTGAAAGTGAGAAGGGGAAGATTGACATGGCTTTGGTTAACTTTAGGATCGAGAAAATAATTTTTAAGTTCAAGTTTAGATATTCATAATGGTGAGGGGAGGGAAGTGGGCGATGATTGGGGAAAAGATGATGTGCATGAATACTTTTCTTACCTGAAAATATTGTACGTATAGAGGGCAATGACTAAAACCGACTGAAACCGGGGACATGGCGTATCTGAACCGCAATCTGCATCTTGCATAGGTCACTTCTTTTTTGGTTTCCTCTTGCTTATTTTATTGGCAATATATACATGCAGATAGATAGCCACCCAAGGCACCTCCATATCTGGCACATTGACATTGCTGCATTCAGCGAGATTTCGGTGTAAAAAGTGGCATGAGTTATATTATGCATTGTCTTCTATTTGGCATTCATATAGATGCAAGTTGTAATTAAAAGGGGGCTCAACTTTGGCTTTAAAGATTATATGTGCGTAAGCTTTTGGCCGTGGCATTTTCTAAATTTAGTAATGGATCGTTGGTTGTACAGGTGTATTGGCAATTATTATGGCAAGCAAGAAGACTAAAAAAAAAGAAAGTATGACGGGCCAGATAATTGATTCTACTCGATAACTATGTTTCTACATATCCATATGTACAACACACATTAAATTAAGGCATTTTCTATTTTACAAGGTTGATGTACTAGAATGCATAAAGCAGCTCAAGCGAAGCCTTATTAAGACAATAAGACTAGTAAGAAGCATGAAAACACCATCACAACCTAAACCTCTAGATAAACAGTACAACACAGGGATGGATTCTGTACAAATTTTGCATGATATACTGAAGTCAAACTTAGCAAATCCCCGGCATGTTTTTCCAGTAACACGAACCCAAAGCCCATTCCAGGTTAGGGCTAGCCTCATTGACCGCGGCCGCGACCGACACATTTTTCATCGAAACATGTTGTTGTTCATGCTCCCTCTCTTCTCCTGTGCTTCCTATTGATGAACCGATTGACTCGTTTTTAGTTTTGCGGTACCATTCTGGGAGAGGCGTCGATGACGGAAAGTTGTTAAGCAAGATTAATAAGTCATCATCCATGGAGTTCATCTCCTCCATTGCTTCCTTATTATTTGATTTCATTCCTGTGTAACCCAGGAGCCAACAATATCAACCAAAGTACTACTTCTAAAACAGCATTACTTATCGTTGAACAGTACATTAATAAAGTCGACAATCCAAAAGGGATCATATCCAGTATTTCGACCCTATATAGTTTCATACGCAACTTCAAAGCAACGGACTGTAATTTAGTATAACCTTATTTTCTACCATATGAACCTTCCTTGAATTATTAGTAGAATGGTAGATGACAAAACAACTTGATTATACCACGGTGAGGGTTAGCATAAAAGATAGCTGCATTAAAAAATGAAACTGCAATCTGCATGTATACCTAACTGTGACAAATCTATCAAGTAATGAAAAGACATAAAACTTTACCTACTGATGATTGAAATGAAGCCAAATCATCACCCTGATTTTCAACGGAAGTCTCGCTGTCATTTTTCATTGACAACTTAGCATTCTTGGCGTCTCCACCACGGTCCACATTTTCAACCTCCTCTTCTTCGGATTCATCTAACACCTCTTTCCCTTTTTTTGATGAAATCGATGAATTTTCGTAGCTGGATTTCCTTTTGCATGATAATATCTTGGCCTCCTGTAGCAAGGCATCCAACAAGCCACTGTTTGTATCATCCTCACGTGCCCTTTTGCGATCATGTTCAGTTTCTTCACTTGATTTCTCCACCGCACAAACATCACGAGTTGATTCAGAAACAATTTGGACAGAAGGGAGCTCTGACTTCAGACTAGGAAGATAGGGATTTGGTTCAACTTCAGCTCCCATAATCAGTGAAGTAAAGCTGATGTTGTTGTTCTCAAAATCTAAGCTGTTATAGTTAATAGATGGCGGTGTTGGTGTTGGGATTCCCTGTGTCGCAAGGTTTGTCGCAGAAGTTAGTGAGTCCACGTAAGGAGGAACATGAGGTAGAGTGAAAGCTAAAGCGCAGTTGTTGCTGGGATCAAAGACCTTGAATTGGTGGTGACTTGGATTAGAGTACATTGAAGAATTGAGATGGTTTTGCAGGGGATTCATGGGGTTGGCAGCACAGTAGTTGGTGGGATTGAAATGCGAGAGAGAGGGATTGGTGCACATGGGCCTCTGATGAGGAGAGGACCAAAATGAACCCGGATACTTCTGCTGGTTTTGTTGGAATTCAACTGCAACTGCTTCTTTTTGGAATTCTTGAGGGTATACAGGCAAACCAGCTCGCTGACGTCTCTTCATTCTTGTATTCCAATAGTTCTTGATTTCATTATCAGTTCTTCCAGGTAACTGCAGTAAGATTCAGGCGATGAACAGAGAATAAATTAATTTAAGAGAACAAAAACAAAAAAGTTGATATTGAAAGATGGATCGCAATAATAATGATCAACCTACTGACATTAATTAACATGAAAAGAAACCATGTATTTTATCTCCCGAACAACCAACAATCTAAAGAGTCATGAACAAAAAAGAAAATGGAAAAATCTGACAAATTAAGTCCAGAAGAAAGAACCTTGAGCTTAAATTTTCATCATTTTCTTGATGTTAGCGACACAAAAGAGAAAAATCGTACAAGTAACCGAAGAAAAGCATTAACTAGAGAACTATAAATGCTACTGAATTCGTTCATATATTACATATATATTTTACCTGAGAGGCCATGCGTGCCCATTTATTTCCAAGTTTTGCATGAAGCTCGATGATAATTCTTTCCTCTTCAGGTGTGAACGAACCTTTCTTGAGGTTGGGCCTCAAGTGATTTGCCCATCTAAGCCTACAACTCTTACCACACCTCAACAACCCAGAATTCTTTTGGACAGAATTCCAGTTCCCTTCTCCATGAATCCTCACGTAGTCTATCAAGATGGCGTCCTCCGCAGCCGTCCATGGCCCTTTCTTAAGGCTTTGGTTGGCACCTCTTGGACCCACCTCAAGTTTTACCGATGCTTCTCCATTGTCGGTCCCGGCGTTGTTGATCATTCTGAGATGAGTACCCTTCACCACCACAGCCACCAGCACTGTCAAAGCTGTGTTTTTGGTTTTGTTGGTGTTTAGGGCTTTAAATAGGACCAGATGCTGAATGTATGTTCTTTGGTTACGTAATGACCGCGTTGTCTTGATGTTCCCTTGCTTTAATGATCCTTGTGGGTTCGCATTTACTTTGTTTGCGTGATTTACTTTTTGAGACTTCTCTCCTCTCCCAAGGTCATAAACCAAAAGGAAAAGAAGAGGGAAAGAAGATGACGATGATGGTTTGTCTTTTCTTCCTTGATGCCCCTTTTCTTCTTTCCACTTCTCTTTTATTAAGTTGAAAAGTATATTAGATAGATAAAGAGAAAGACGAAGGTGCAAAAAGTTGGGGTTGGGGAGAAAGGTTAAGGAAGACTCCTCCACGACCGAAAGAAAAATTGGAAGAAAATCTTAGGGGTACAGTAAGATAGCAAATTAACTTTCTTGGGCTTGGAGAGAAAAGATGGCGCCTATGTCTGAAATGGATTTGTAAGAGAAATAAAACATAATAATATATAAAAATAGAGGTACGAGCTTCGATTTCGCTCCGATTTGCATGCTAATTGCTACCTCTGGTTTTCTGACGCGTTTTCCAACTTCAATCCGTTGTGTACACTCTTACACATCACAGCCAGCGATTTATAGCAATACCTAATCTAGCTAGATGTTTGTCCTTATTTTAGAATTCCCTTAATTTCCACAGCCTTAAGAAGATAAATATACCACAAAACTAAGAGATTTTGGGTTTTAGTTGATCTACAAAATCCCCTTTGAGACATTTGGTGTTGTTATTAGAACTTGCACAATAGGAGAAATTCGATTTTTTTTTTCTAAATTCATCATTAGTTGAAATTCCCTGATTGTATAAACATAAGGAAGAATAAATCTAAATTAGTATCTCATTATAAAGACTAATTCCTTTTCCCGTGACCCTCATCGAATCGCTTTCTAAATCATGATTATCGTTATCATTGTAGTTGCACAAGCGTTTCGAATTTAAGGTATTCACTAATTAGTTGACCGTGCACAACAAATTGTGCACAGAGGACAGAGGAACAAGTATGGAGAGATATATAATTCCTTAAAAAAATAACTTTACATGGTGTTATAAAACAAAAACCAAAATAAAGCACACTTGGATTAGATGAAATTCAACTAGAAATCATTTTTACTTGGTGCTCCAAAAGGGGGTAATCTAAATAGACATCAAATTGACATGCAAAAGTGATATTTATGGGAATACACTTAATTGAATAAGTCATGTCTACTACTCTAGCAGCTTCTAGAGGCTTTGGGCTCTCCTGAGTGAGATTGACATGAATAATCTACAAGAAGAGAGACATTTGAGATTGTTAATATAGGTAACCACCAATAAAAAAAATTAAAATTGGCACTTAAAGGAACTACAAACCTGGTCCTTGTTATATTAACAATTATACCTTTACGAATGTATAGCAAATTCTTTCCATTATTACTATTCTTATTAGGATGCAACTCACCAACAAAACTGAAAATATTAACAACACATTTTTAAGCACAAAATATAGATCACATATCACATGTGCAGAAAGAATAAGAAATTAGCCAAAACATACCCCATAATGGGAGGTCATCTAAACTTGTAACCACAAGGTGATAGACGAATCATCAAATAAGAATCGAAAGGAAAAAATGTGTAATTGCCTCAAGGAAGAAAAAGGGAAAAAAGAACATCTTTCCTAACAAGGGTACAAACTTATATCCAATAAATGACTTATTCGATTAAGTGGATTCATACCAAACATATATGGTGTGCATTCCTTAACCTCTTTAAACTACAAAATTGAAATCATAGCTAGACTCATAAGTCCGTTAGGTTATAATTCTTATCGAAATATATCTTATATATTATTCATAATCCTATCTCTAAATTTATAATCATAAGTTACTCATCTAAATTATACAAATTTAGTTTAAATATGAGCCATTAGTTTAAGAAAAATATATTCAGGTTAAAGGAACCTTAAGTTACTCAACAAGTCTTAAAATAAGCATAACTATAGTTTTATAGTAAATAATAGAATGAAACAATCATATTCTAAACATATATTAAATATTTTTAATAAGGGGTTTAATTTTTTAGTCTCATCAAACACATAATACATGTAAAATTTCATATATTTAAACATGCAATTCAGTATGCACCAAAAAAATATCAAACATATAAATAAGACATGCAATTTCTCATACAAATATAGTCTAAATAATCACACTAATTTGAGATGATTTTAAACCCTTCTTTGCAAACTTGCGAATTTTCTCCTCCACATCTTGAGCAATGATCTTAATCTAACTTGGCCTAGTCCTCTTGCCAAAAAATAAAAATTAAAGATGAAATATCCTTTTTAGGACTATACATATGACCTATGATTCACCTTCCTCATACTCTTTATTTGTCTCCTTCGTTTCTCCAACACATTTTCTTCAAATTGCTATGCTTCCCCTCTTATAAACATTATTTTTTGTCTCTTTTTCATTCTCATAACCATTAATTTTTTCGTCTCTTTTGTGATTATTTTTATTTTTACTTTCTTTTATCTTTTTTGCATGGTCAACTCTTGCCCTTCTTCCTTTTTTATTTCAATTAGTCAATCCTCAAATTTTGTAATTTAAAAACTAGTATTTTTTTCCATTCTATCCCTTTTTCAACCTTTGATTTTGTTTTGCCCCAAAATTTATTTTCCATTCATAATTCGGTCTCAAATTTTATTTAATCGACCTCTTAAACATATTTTTCTAAAAATTAAAGAAAAGTGTATTTCCTAAAAGGAAATAAGCAAAGTCTTACATGAGTTCAAAAAAATGTCAAATAAGAACTCAATAGAGATAATTTATAAAGTTAAAAAGGAATTACCTTAACTAGGCAAAATTAGTAGTTGCAAAGCAAATGATTCATATTCATGTCATTCTTATATTTAGTCTCCAAGAAAATCTCAACTAGCTTCATAAGTTTAGCTGCTACAACTTTTGTGCAGCTATAAGGATTGAGCCAATGGCTATTTAATGCGAGCACTTCGACATCATCTTCTGCTTTAATTCTATTGATGTATTGCCCTAAAAAATTTTAAAAAATCAAAACCAATACAAATTAATTGTGAAAAAAATATATTAAAAAGCAATAATATAAAATAAAAATTAGAAAATTAGAAAGGGATTAATGAAATATTTACCTTATTAATTTTAATCAAGATACTAGAAGAATAAATATTAGTCACATGTAATCAAACCTAATGAAAAAGGTTATAAAAACAAAATTTAGACTAAAATTAACATAATTTTTTGTTGAAAAATAAATGTAAATAATAAAAAAATCCTAAAAGAGTATTACATAGATTTTTTTACCCTTTTATGAAATCATACTCCAACACCTCTAACCACTAGCCTTGATTCATCTTGGTTTGCTTTACTTCTTTGTCTCCTTTAAAGTTCTTGCACCACCAAATTTAACCCCCTTAACTTGAGGGCCCACGTTCCTTTACCATTACTAACTCCACTGTCATTACTCCGAGAGCTGCTTTTGGATCCTCTCTTAAACTATCCTAATGAATCCATAAACACTTTATCATTGGAAAAAATTAAGTTTGAAAAAGGCTTTAGTGACTGATATGAACCTAGTCTTCTTTAAATTTGTTGAAATTGAGGTAAACAAAACATCATCTCTAATTGTCCTTGGCATTTTAATGATAATCCCCTCTTTAAAAAAGGAAAACCAAGCATTTTTCTTGAAAATTTGCAACAGAAGTAGGTTCATATATAGATTAACATCCACAAAATTCCTTTAGAATATTGGACCATTAAATGACTTACCCATTTGGAAAGTAATATTGGCAAGCCAATAAGCATAAAAGAAGCTACAATAAGCATGATGCATGTTAGTTATGCTGAATTTTTTTTGTCATTTTAGATATTCAACAAGATTTGCTCAACAAGATACCTCTCTTGAGACTTGGGTATGATGACATGCTAATTAAATATTTTGTGGTAGGAAACTTCTAAAATATGGCAAGAAATGGTACTTCAAATAAGTTCAAAGAGTATATGAGCCAAGTATAAGGGAAGGTCTCATAATTGAGGGATAATTTTACATTTGGAATAAGAAGCAACAAGGTAAATGGTTCCTTGGGAGAAACCTAGATAGAATTCTTATTAATAGACAACGAATCAATATTTTTTAAGGGAGCAAAGCTATATTTAACTATCCTTTATTCTTTCATAGCCCTTCCAACGAAATTTATGATTTAACCTTGAAGCTATAGAAAAGAACTCCCTTTTATTTTAAAAACTATTTTATTAAGGATGAAGGGTTTGAAAGTTCAATTAAAAATGGATTGAGACATTAAATTCAAATCCTTTATTTCTATATAAAAAAATTACATATAGTAAAGAAGGAGTTGAAGAAGCTTAATCTCAAGAGATATGGTGATACAAATCAAGTAATGTCTATTACTAAAGCCTCAACATACGAGACTCAATAATCTTTATATATTGATCCCTTGAATTTGTCAAAATAGGAAGTTAAGAGAATATCCCTTTCTAATTACACAAGTAGTTCTATAAGTTAACAATTCAATCCTTAAACAAAGATCAAAGATTTAATGATTTTCTAAGGTTGGTAGTTATAATACTTTCTTCCATAAAATAGTCTTCCCAAGGAAAAATTCATTTAGAATTATCTCATTTAAAAATTCAATTGACATTATGGTTTAAACTTAAGGGTATTTATTAAAAGCTCCTTGTATTTCTTCTTTATAGATCATTAAATCTCTCATATTTATAAGTATCTCTAATTATGATGTTTAAAATATTCTTTTTCCTTTTAATAAATCATATATAAAGAATCTAACATCAGCTCTCTCATCCACCCAACTGTAGTCTCAAGCTTACCTAGCTGCATAACCAAAGTCTCTAACCATCATACCCGCTCTAGACGCTCTATTTACTGAAGTCGAAGAGTATGCTAAGATCTAAAAGTTGGGCCACCCATCTCTCTAATAATGTTGTTTTCAACTGAGCTGGGTATTGCACCCTAGCTTTGGGAGCTCTCAGACTAACAGCTTTAGTGTTGCACCTCTTATCTCAAGAGCCAGTGGCTACTCTTCTGCATGTTGCTCCACTCTATCCCCACCCTCCACTGCTAGCTCATTAGGTTCCCTGATAAGTTTGCATATGTCACCTATGGTTCCCCGATGTCTGTTGACCATGCGTATGTGTTGCATCACTGCCAAATTAAGTGCCACCATGGTACTTATTTGCTGCATTAGTGGTAGTCAATCAAATAAGCCCATCCATTGTGTCAGTCTGGTCATATAAAGCCTGACATAGACTGTGCCTACCTTTTTATCTTTGCTCTGAGGCTTGATGAACTGGGCAAGTGCATGTCCTAAGTAAATTGGTGTCCTCTTGCTCATGCTCCATAAGTATTACACATCCATATTTTCGACGACTCCTTAGCTGTCACTCCAACCACCTACTCAGCCTGTGACTCAGAATATCATCAATGTATCTGAGCGCAGGATGTCGAAGTGTAAAAGTCTTAGATTTGTTTGGTTCATAGTTATTCTCTATGCTAATCATTGTCCAGATGTGATGAGGAGATAATACATAAGAAAAGTCAATCCTTGGTGCCCTGTACTCTATCGTCCTTATATACTCCAAGTCATATAGACCTATACTGATGGAAAACTCCTAATACCTCCTATAGAACATATCTCCCATCATCTAAAACAAGATCGTGTTAGGTCAATCCCCATCATAGCTACCTCTTTCTAAAAAAAATGTGGAGAGCACCTCCAATGTATACTCCCTGTAGGAAGGCTCCATAATCCTAAAAAGTTGGGACCATACACCTCCGTCAAAAAGGTCCCAAACTTGTTAAACTGGACCAACTTGCTTCAAGACTCCTAGTCGATCAATCTGTTGGTACTGAATTTTTTATCCTCCATTAGCTGGTATTGCTCCTCCTATGCCCCAACATTGAACAATAACATTCTCAGCTGCTCTAGATGTTGGGACCCGATTCAGAAACCAGATCCCAACCGAATATGAAACGAAGGACAGATAATCAAATCAGATAATTCAAATCCGAAGGCGACACGAATAGCAAAATGCAGAAACTAATTGCAAAACGAGAGTAAGCATAAGCGAATCGAGGCAAAACAAATTGGCTATCAATCGAACCAAAGCAAAGAAACGAAACATAAGGCGAAATCAAAATGGATGCGAATCGAATCACAAATCGGAAGCGGATCCGAAAACATATACTTAGAAAAACTCATTGCGTTGGGAACCTTAAGACATTCTAAATCCGGTATTTTTTTTTCGTTTCCTTTCCTTCTTTCGTTTTCATTCCTTTCATCATTCCCATACAAAGCACTTCAATTTCTCATTTGGACAAATCCATCCTCAACCAATATCTCAATCTATTTGATCCTATTTAAATCATGACCATCAATTACACAA
>JANSVB020000189.1:2142548-2154506 GCA_025504935.2 Erythroxylum haughtii
TTAGAGATATGAGTTCGGACCGTGAAATTGACCTAGAGACTGATAATTGTGAATTCGGTTCCGAAAGTGAGTGAGAATTGGCATGAAAATTTAGAGTTAAGCGTTTAGGAATTTTTGTGATGAGTCAGTGAAATTAGAGATTGAGATTAAGTGATTTGAGGACTGATAGGTTTTAAACCCCAGTTGAAATCAGCCCCGAGTATATGTATATATTTGTGTGTTGAGGATGAGGGTTAAGTGTTTTCCCCATTTTTCCTCCTATCGTTAGCTTGGGTGCCTTTGAAACTCAAGGTAGCTTATATAAATTATATTGTTTTAGCCTTACTATAAATTACATAACCTGCAAGTAGGCTACCTTTAACTCTTACTAACATGTTTCTCTTTTGGATTGTTCCCTTGAATTGAGAGAACATGTGACTTTTTGTCAACGTGTGAAAATTAAAATTAGATGCTCAAATATAAATTTTTTCACTAAACATTATAACACATAACATGCATACCCTACATATTAACTACGCAAATTCTTATCATTATGATGCTTAATTTCCTATCTTAAAGCTCATAAGAACTCAAATAAAATCATATACTAACATAAAAGTAAGAACAAAATAATATAAAATTTAAACAAAAACTAAAACTAACTCATGGATTACCTCTCATGTAGCGCTTGTTTAAAGTCATTAGCTTGAGTAAACTTAAGGTGTCTTATATAAATTATATTATTGTAGCCTTCCTATAAGTTCCATAACCTGTAAGTAGGCTACCGTTAACTCTTGCTAACATGTTTCTCTTTTGGCTTGTTTCCTTAAATTTACGATGGTTTTGGTGGATCTTTAAATGTCAAGTCCTGCAAAATATCTTAACAAGACACATTAGCTTTAATAATATCCATAAATTTAAGAGAATGATTATTGACATTAGAGATTCTAAATATATCCTCTTCATCTCCCACCTATAATTTTAACTTGCCTTCGTCAACACCTATAATTGACTTGACAGTTGCCAGAAAGGGACAATTGAGGACTAGAGGTCTAGGAACATTCCCAAAATAGTTCATATGTTTGGACTAAACTGATTGACACTCTTGTCCTTGGTGCTCTAGCCTACACACTTAGCACTACATCACTCGAACTTGTGGAGCCATTGTAAGTCTACCTATTTTCTAATCAAGGCTTCTACTTAGCTTGCCAACTGTGCCACTATGTCTACTTCATATACTCCCACTAGCTTATTAGCTCGTGCTCTAGTTAAGCACCACTGATAGTTGTTCATGAACATATCCTCTATTAGATATTAGGCTTCCTTTGATGATTTGTTGTTCAATGTCCCTCTAGCCACAACATCTATATACTACCTAGTGCTTTGACTTACCCTACTATAAAATGTTTGGATCTACATCCACATTGGTAGTCGATGGTGTGGCCATCGTCTCAGCATATCCTTGAATCTCTCCCATGTATCATATAAGGATTCACCTTCAACTCGGGAGCATGAGGAGATGTCATTCCTCAGTTTCTTGGGCTTTGTGGATGGGATGTAATTTAATAAAAAAATTTCCTTCACTTGTTCCCAAGTAGTCAATAAAGAGCTTGGCATTGAGTTTAACCATTACTTGGCCTTCCCCCTTAAATAGAATGGGAATAGACGTAGTTTGATGGCATCATCAGTGGATCCATTAATCTTAAAAGTATCGTAGATCTCTAGAAAGTTAAAGATATGCGTGTGAGAATCCTCGTCTCTAAGTCCATCTAATTGAACTTATTGTTGCACCATCTAAATGATGCTCGACTTTATCTTAATGTTGTTAGCTTGGAAAGTTAGCCTCATGATGCTAAACTCTACACCAATTTAGTCTAGTCTAGCATAGTCAATCATGTTTCTTGATTGGTCAGCCATGTTGTGCAATTTTTCAGTGTCTACTTGACCACCCAAGTCTTTTATTGGACAATCTAGCTCGAACTCCCACATTTGTGCCTTTTGAAAATTCCTAAGCACTGTTCTTTCAATCTCTAGATCTATGTCTATTAAGCTCTTAGAAGTGCTCCATGTCATAAACTGACCAAGAGTTAAGTCTAGAAAAAGAAATAAAACTAAACAAATTAACAATTAAAATAATGTAAAGTAAAACAAAAATAAAGCAGAATCAAATAAATAAAAATGACTAGAGTAATAAATTGAGGTTTTCCTAATATTATTATCCACTAAAATGATGCCAAAATTTTGAATGATAAATTTTTAAGTTATTAATATTTAAATTAACTATAAATGCATGACCTAACTGTAGCTAAAGTAAGTACAGGTCGATTCCACAAAGACATTGATTACTAGTAATTATCTTTCTTATATTATCTAACCTATGAATTAGATGTTGGTTTTTAATAAAGAAAATAAAACTTAAACTATTAAACTAAAATAAGAAATAATAATGAATGAAGAACAAAGGAAACCATTTAGGAAACTCAATAATAAAGATTAGTGTCTAGGTGATGAATTCCCTAAAACCATTAAATAATTAACCTTTTATCATGCAATTATTTTATTGACTATTGGATAGTGACAATTCATATCTTATGTTAATAACTCTTAGGGATGACAGTCTTGGCCCAGCCCAACCTAACCCGACTTTGCCCTGGGTTGGTCGGGTGATGAGCCGGGCCATAAGCCAAAATTGTTTGGCCTAACTGAGCCATTGGCCTGGCTTGAGTTAAGATTATTGAGGCCCGTGGCCAGAAGAGAATTTGTAAAATGACATCATTTTGTCAAATTTTTTTAAAAAGCGTAGAAGGCTTGGTCCGGCTCACCCCGTGGCCTATTAGGCTTCGAACCAATCAGCTTGTGGTCAGTTGGGGCCACGAGCAGCCTAGCCCTCTGCCCATTTCCATCCCTAATGACTCTTTTGAGATTACTAACAACTAATCCATAGGGTGATTAACCGAATATTTCTAGTTAAAGTTCCTAATATTTCATTATTGATTTATAAATTCGGCTATTATGTTTGACCCTAATTCAAAAGATTTATTTCAACCTATCTTTAGGTTTGCAATAAACCCTTTTCAATTATTGTAGATCTATTCATACATAGGATTTATCAATTTTTATAATATGAAATGAAATCATGCACTAATATCCATGATTTATTAAAACATGCATAAAGCACATAATTGAATCATAATAGATCAATTAAAATAATTTCATTAAATAAAAGAATCAAGACATATTATTATCCTAACTAAGGTTCATTACACCTAAACACTAAACATTTTTAGTTTCACTTGATAGAAAATGAATAGAAAATAAGGAATCATAACTCTAAATCTCCCTTTCTCTTCTATTGGATGTTCTTGCAAGTTTGAGGTCTGATGTTGTAATATATTAGATCTTTTGATGATTTCTTCACATTCTCCACATTCCTAAATCAATATTGTCCCTTCTATAAGTTTTCAATATCTACTCCAAAAATTGGCTCTTTCTCATTTACCTCCACTCACATCCTTTTATAGTAAATTTTAGAGTTTTTGGTACATACACAATCTATAGGCATGTGAGAGACTGTGTATATTCAAAAAATCTAGAGTTTGTGATTTTAACATGAGCTGTGAGACTTGCACAAGTACAAACACCACCTTGTATCTCTAATTTGCTTTAAAACTTTGTTTTTTTTCCGCGCTTTCATCTGAATTCTTCTCCTTTTGGTCCACGAAGTCAATTATGACCTATAAATGCACTTGAAGTGATTAAGTACCAAAAATACAGTAAAACTATAAAATATCAAGCAAAATACATCAAATATGAGTGTATAAATATAGTCAAATATGTATCTATAAGAAGACAAGTTTTTCTAGATAAGAGATAGCTCTGGTTTGTTCACAAACAAATCATATCATAAGATTTTCAGTCAATAAAGACCTAAAGCATATTGGTTTGGAGTCATCTAGTACAAAGGCCATACACCAAGATTGCCATTCATTATGTAGCTGACCATGCTTAATAGGTTGAGCACACCAGTTAAGAGGTTGCAATCAAGATGAGGAAGACAACAACCATCTGTTCTTAAAATGTAGCTACATTAGAGAGATTTGGAGAAAAATTTAGCTCCCTTGTAACTATACATGCAGAAGCTTGGAGTGAAATAATATTATAACTGAAATGTTCTCAACTACACTCCCTAAGGATGATATGGTGCTTGATAAGCTATCTTTAGCTACCATTGTGTATGAAACATGGAAGGAGAGGAATAGAAGGAGATTTACAAGTGAACATATAGAATTAAGACATTTCAACTCTAATAATTTGTTCGAGATAAGAGAAATAATGATTATCCATTAGCAGGAAGCCACATTCTCTAATCTTGTACTCCACACATGGAGCCAATAATGTGGTTTTGATTCTGTATAGGCTATAGTAGTTGTACATGGTTTTGTTTTATATGTTATCCTATAAAAACAATTACCAAGTTGTGCCTTTTGTTTTGTCCACTTTTTTACAATTCAATGCACATATTTTATTTGTAAAAAAGTATATCTTCTTTATCAATAGAATCTTATTCATTATTCTAATAGATTTGACTGCTCATCCCTTGCTTCTTTTGGAGTGCAAACTTTATACCATATTATTGTTTTATGCATCATCCTCTTTCCCAGTCCTTAGCTAGGAATTTTCTATGCAATCTTTACTAGGCTTGATTTGCTTGAGAGGTAATACTTGTGGATATGGAGGTTGTTGCATATGGACTGTATCAATTGTAGTCCTCTTGCATACATTAGAAATTGATTGTTCTAAATTTTAATTTTGTTATAGATGGCATAAGATATTGGTAGAAAGTCTTTGCTATTGATCTTTTTGGGTAAAATTAAGATACTTAGGTATCTGAGGGTGACTGCTGTAAGTTGACCTATGATAGGTAAGTTGTTCGACTTCTACGAAGCTACTTGCAGACACAAAAAGAATGTAGCACGGTCAATTAAATCAATCAATCAATCAAAACGGATAATAAATATGGAAAATTTAAGGTTTTGTACCCTATAACCTAATATTTGCCCAACAAAGTTAGGTTATATTTAGTTCTAAATCATTACATTCAAGTTTCCGTTACTATCCAACAAATGCATCAATTCATTTAAGGCTCAAGTTTTAAATTTAGGCCTAGTGCAAGTTTTACATTTCTTAACTCATTTAGTTCAACTCCAATGTGTTCTTTACATAAACTTACAATTATATTCATTTAGTGTAAGGTTATCCATTCTGTTAAAGTCAAACTTCAATTCAGTAAATAGGGGAAAAATTTTAATTAAACTCTTTCACATGTCCTAAGCTCATTTCATATCAAAACATTTCTAACTTTCCTTCAAAAACTAATCAAAAACTAAATATCTTTTTCTAACTTCTCCGTTTCCCATGTTTCTCTACAGTAAGTCAAAATGTTTTGGGTTTTGATTTCCGAGTGTGTCGCACTTTTGGGCCTTTATTACATGTGAACCACAAATTTCATACCCATATGGAAAGGCAACTTAAACACAACAAGCTCATTTTGTGGAAACGAAAGGAGGGACACATGTCTCTCACTTCCCCTCCACAGACCCAGAGTCATGTTTTATCTTAAACCACTGCCTCTCACTTCCTGCTTCGTCTCCTCTTCATCCTCCGATTAGACTAAATCGTCCATTTCTTTTACAGCACCCATTAAACCATGCTAAACAATCCTTCACCTTCCTCCTTATCCCCTTCTTCTTCTCTTCTCAGATATACCATCTCCAAAACACCAATCTTGGACTCCTCAATAAGAACCAAGACTGACCTCTTCAAGCCACTTTCTTCTTCTCTTTTCTATTCACAGTCACCCTTACACCACAGTTTTCACTGCAAGAATCAACTCCTTAGTCCATGCCCACTTGGCAGGAGGCTCGATTTCAGGTCTTGGGGTGTTTCTGGGTTTGATTTTGGAAGCCTTGAACCTGTTCTGGAGGCAGCTGGAGTGTTGACCGCTATAATTGTTGTTCACGAGGGAGGCCATTTCCTTGCTGCTTATCTTCAGGGCATCCATGTAAGTAAATTTGCTGTTGGTTTTGGTCCTGTTCTCGCCAAGTTTAATTCAAACAGTGTAGAGTATTCTATTAGAGCTTTTCCATTGGGAGGATTTGTGGCGTTTCCTGATAATGATCCCGAGAGTGATATTCCAGTAGATGATGAAAATTTGCTCAAGAATAGACCGATATTGGACAGGGTGATAGTAGTTTCAGCTGGTGTTGTTGCCAATTTAATATTTGCATTTGTCATTATCTTCTTCCAAGTATTATCAATCGGTCTGCCTGTTCAAGAAGTCTTTCCTGGGGTGCTTGTGCCTGAAGTGCGAGCCTTTTCTCCTGCTTCACGAGATGGACTTCTTTCTGGAGATGTTATTCTGTCTATTAATGGAACGGAATTGCCTAAAAATGGGCCTAATGCTGTCTCAGACGTTGTCGATGTCATTAAAAGAAATCCTCGAAAAAATGTATTGCTCAAGATTGAGAGGGGAAAACAGGACTTGGAGATTGGGGTCACCCCTGAAGAGAATTTTGATGGATCGGGGAAAATTGGTGTTCAATTATCACCAAATGTTAAGGTCACGAGAATTATAGCGAGGAATGCATTGCAGGCGTTTGATTTTGCCGGAAAAGAATTTTGGGGTCTCTCATCAACTGTTTTGGATAGCTTGAAACAAACATTCTTAAACTTCTCACAATCTGCCAGTAAGGTTTCGGGTCCAGTGGCCATTATTGCAGTTGGTGCAGAAGTTGCTCGGTCTAACGTTGATGGGCTTTACCAGTTTGCAGCTGTTCTCAATCTTAACCTTGCAGTCATAAATCTTCTTCCACTACCTGCCTTAGATGGGGGCACGTTAGCCTTGATTCTGTTAGAGGCAGCTCGGGGTGGTAGAAAGCTTCCTTTGGAAGTGGAGCAGCGAATTACATCATCTGGGCTCATGTTTGTTGTACTCCTTGGCCTATTTCTCATTGTCCGAGATACATTGAATCTTGATTTCATCAAAGATATGTTGTAATTATAAATAGGTTCTCAACATCAGCAATTAGCTTGGATTGGTTGAAGAACCCCTGTGGTTGGTGGCTGAAGATGTCTCAGATGGAATTAGTCCTTTAAGGGAAAGATATCTTTTGGCAAACACCTTATAAAAAAAGATGCATGTTACATGTGTCATGGTTCATTATTCATCCTCTAGGCCTGTCAAATGATAACCTTAAACAGTTTAATGGGTTGTAAGCTTATGATTTTAAGATTCTGCAGATGTCCACAACAGTATACATCTTTCCATTGCACTGGGATTCTTCCATTTATCAAACTTTACCCCGTTGTATAGTTGATATTGAATTTTCTCCATTAGAACATTCGTTAATAACACTCAGCTCTACTATTCCTTTTATCGCTGATGGATTTTGTTACTCGGATACGTGGATTTCCTTGGCGTAAGAGCCTATAGAGGAAAGCAAAAGCCAATTTAGCTTACATAACATGGTTCTTGTATCTTCGTGTTTACGATTACTAATCTCGTTGCAAATCTGTCACCGGTGCTTTGGATCATTAAAGTTGCTTCAACTTGCATTGTTTTGTTTCGAATAAGTTGGTGTATGGCAAGAGACACGTTGGTTTTGATAAGAGACACAAAAGGAAGACTTATCTTGATATCTTTTTTATGTAAAATTCAAGAACCCTTGTAGTTTGAATTGCACTTTAGAAGTCCTACGGTAAGATATTGAGTTATTTCTTGCATCTAATTCATGAACAATTGTAGTTTGAATTTCACTTTAAAAGTTCCACTGAAGAAGTCATGAAAACTAGTAAGGTTACTCTTTTGTGATCGTAAGTTATAATTCTGAATCATGAAAACCCCTGTGTAAAATAAAGAGGAAAAGTTACAAAAAATTGATGACCCTCTTCCGATTCTCACAAAGTAGGGCACAAAATGTTAGTCAACCCTCCATATTTGATATTTGCAGCCTCCATAATTGAAAGACAAAAAACAATGATTTATGTTTGAATTTAATTTGGTTTCTTCCTTCTTCTATTGTACAAAGAGAGAGAAGAGGATGGTATCGTTTGTGATGAATAAAAAACAATAGAGTGAAGAGAGAAAATATTGATAAGTGGGAGAGAAATTTAAACAGTCTGGATTAATTCCTCGATCGGATAGTTGATGGCCCATGGGTGGGTTTGTGGCCCGGCTCGCCCACGGTTTGATCTACATGTGGCCCGACCTGTCCCATGGTCTAATGGGCCACAGGTGGGCCTACCCAGTTCGACTAATCCTTACTCTTTTTTTTTGAAAAAAATTTAAAAAATAACATTATTTTTGTCATTATAGTTGGGTAGAACTATTTTGGCCCGTGGCCTGATCAACCCAAGCTAAAATCAAGTCGGGCCAAAATTAATATCCCTAATTGAGAAAGTGCTTTAGAGATTTAACATAGACAAGGCTAAAGCAATAAGTACTCTATTTGGTAATCATTTCAAGTTGAGTACTGAGTAGAGTCCGTCTATTGATGATGACAAGAAATAGATGGAGAAAGTTTCTTATGCTTCAACAATGGGTAGTTTGATGTATGCTATGATGTATACAAGGCTAGACATAGCTCTGCAGTAAGTACAGTTAGTAGATTCCTATCTAATATGGGTAGAGAGCATTGGAAAGTTGTAAAGTGGATTATGAGATATCTCTAGGGCACTTCCAACTTGTGCTTGAGTTTTGGAAGTAGGAAACTTGAATTGATTGGTTATTCAGATTCAGATATGGTAGGAGACATTGATTCTCGGAAAACTACTTCAGGGTACTTAATTAATTTTATAAGGGGAGCTATGGCATAGCAGTTGAGGCTACAAAAGTATGTTGCACTATCTACCACTGAAGTTGAGATTATTGCAGCAATAGAAACAACTAAGGAGTTATTGTGGATGAAGAAATTTGTTTAAGAACTTAGTTTCAAGCAAAAGTGATACGTGTTGTATTGTGACAACCAGAGTGCAATCCATCTTGATACGTAAGAATTCTACATTTCACTATATATCAAAACTTGTCAATATCAGGTCTCATTAGATCCAAGATGCATTGGAGTCTAAGGAGTTTGACCTTGACAAGATTCACATTGACGATAATGGTTCTAATATGTTAACAAAGATGCTACCAAGAGGAAAGCTTGAAACATGCAGGTTGATTGCCAAGATTAGGCCGTTCCAACTAGCCGGTCAAATGTGTTAGGAGGGGGATATTTGTTAGTCCCCTCCATATTTGACATTTGCAACCTCCATAATTGAAAAAAATGGTGTCCATAATTGAAAGAAAAAAACAATGGTTTGTGTTTGAATTTAATTTGGTTTCTTCCTTCTTCTGTTGTATAAAGAGAGAGGAGAGGATTGCATCGTGTAATGAAAAAAACAAGAAAGTGAAGAGAGAAAATGTCAGTAAGTGGGAGAGAGTTTTAAACAATCTTGATTAAGTCCTCAATCGGATAATTGTTTATGATCCGATGGAGCTCAGACTTTGAAGGCTTACTCTACATTGGTAATAGTTCATATCTAATGATCAGAATCGTGATCGGAGTTCTGATTTTTTGTCGATTTGTGGTCAAAGTTGGGATTGACCTTCAGGATCCTAAAATTCCAACAATGAGCAGTTTGATCAAGCTCACGATTAGATGGCGAAATGTGATTCAATTGGGCTGAAACTTTGATAACTGGTAGAGGACACTTTGATCTTGATATCCAACGGTGAGTTTGCTATTTGGAGACCTTTGGGTGATTTGCTTGAGCTATTTTGGAGAGTGTGATTCCAGGTGATTTCGCAAACCCTCTTGTTGATTTCTCTTATTGTTGTTATTGATGTTGTTGCTGAAAATTGTTATATTCTTAATGTTATTGTTGCTGCCTTTAGTGAGATACTAGAGAGAACTTATTACTATACACATTATTTATTTCCTAAAGGTTTACACAAATAGGAAGAATTAGTTTATATACAGAGTCATGCATAACACATTGTTATTGTATCAACTAATTAGTAGGTCACTTCCGTTGTATCTATCGACGCTTCTCCCATCATCTCATTCATGGCAACTTCTTTTATTCTCATTCTCTTCCTCTATATGATCTTTTACATGGACAATAGCAGTTTCAACAACTCTTTTCCTTCTGTATTTTCATATTAACAATATACTTTATCTTCTTCTTGTTTTGTTGTTTTCATCTCAAAGTGAGAGTGTCTGGTGCTGAATAGGAATGTTCTGATTCTTTATTAAATTTTGTGCTTGAGAATTTTCTGAGTTGCATTAAGTGATTGGGATATGGTTACGGTCTAGCATCTTCTGCTCTGTTTTCTGGTTATAATGAACTTGTCTTGTGACATGTATGAACTTCATCCAATAGAAGAAAAAAATTGAACAAACATAAGCACATACATAAATCAAAACAAGAATCTATACAAGTAAATTATAATTCTAATGCCAAAACTACTAACAATTAATGTCCATCCGAATAAAAATTCATAAACTAAACCAGCAATTAATATAAGCTACAAGTAAGTACCTTGTCATTTCGTTTATAGGCCGACAGAAAAGACCCCTCACTCTGATCAGATTCTCAGAAAAGAGTTATGGGATGATGTTCTTAATGTTCATGGCATTGACCTTGTTATCTCTATTCGTATCTCTCTGTTGCCTACTTCTGTGACCATCCTCAGTTTCATGACGTCTATGCCTATTCTCAACATGGGTTCTCTCTCCCTCTCGCCCATCCCTATTATTCCTTCTCTTATCATCTTCTGAAGTCAAATTAGGCTCTCTAGTCCTATCTCTTTCACCAACTTCCCACCAGTTAACATCAAAGTACTAACTAGTTAATATTACTCACTAGTTAAAATTCAGTAGACATAGCAAAACAAAGATGCTAATCACAAAGATTTACTCCTTTCAACTCCCCCAATGTGCCAATGCCGAGTAACAATTACCTTACAGCTATTTGACACTGTTTAACACTTAAAGAACCAGACAGGCTATCAAGTTTAAGGATACAAGTACGCAACTCTCAAGCTAACAATGATTCATTTTAGTCTGAACTCAACTTAATTAAAGAGTGCATGTTTGATAAGGATTTTAATTAGGGTTTAATCTAAATAATAATCTTATAATTATACAGAAAAACTAATTATAAGATGCCACTACAGAGATTATCTATAGAAGCAACTTGAAAACAACAACATATCTCAATTATGCAATTAATGAGTAGACAAAGGAAAACACCGAACAGTTGAATAATGGAACGCGAAATTCATTCCAAAGCATCAAGAAATAACACCTACCAAGAGCAGAAACTTTAAGAAACAACGACATATCACAAAATTGAAACTTTTCCCTTTTTCCCATTTCAGCTATCGCAAACTACAGAGTAAAGCATTTCATCGAACACCTACTGTGCAATGAGAAAAACTCTTGCCAGTACAAGTTCCGGTCAAAACTAGCATCCAAAAAATAACAAAGGTGATAATCTCGTTTCATTAAAAAAAAGGAACGGATATTTCTACCCTATCTCATGATTTCTGTACCATTTTCCGATACTTTCTTATAACAATTCTATCATATTCCCAAATTTTCTCGAAAAGCAAATGCTAAATTGAAGCCTCAAAGGACTAGCACAAGTCTGCACCATCTTTGGTCACACTAACCAGCGGCGAAGCCACCACGTACACTTGATTACCTCCAAGAGAATACTTCACATTGCCTCTCCTCGATTACTCTCCTCAGTCGTCATCCACAAAGGTCAAACTTTCCCATTCCAGTGTCGGGAAGATGGAAGACGAGACTGAAGTATATCGTTCTAGTATCGAAAAAGGAAAAAAGTCGGAGAATAGCTTGGAATTTAATTTACATGAAGATTATGGGCGTTTTCAGGTATTTGGAGTTGGTTCCGATTTTGATGAAGAGG
>JANSVB020000189.1:2212774-2227751 GCA_025504935.2 Erythroxylum haughtii
CACTTGCCAAGCCATGTCTGAGAGTCCCAAAATTCTTTTAATTTGAAAGACCATCTTGATTTTGGTTAATGGTCAATGATGATTGGATAAATGTATATGCTCTGTTTTTGGTTAATGATCAAATATATATCTTAAATTGTTTGTGAATTATATTGGGTTTAAGTGGAGTTGAGAATGAAGAGTAAATGAAGTAGAAAGGGTGATCATTGTACAAGATGTGTTAGGTGTAAGATGTTGGATGTTGTAAAATTTGGAAAATGTAGCAGTAACTTGCTCACCGATTGTGCTTCTGTGAAAGTTCGTTGTGACTAACGCCTTCATTCGCCGTGGCCAACTTGCAAGATTTCTTCTTGGGAAAAATTTGCCATGGCTAACTCTTTGGTTCACCGTGGCCAACTTGTAGGAATTCACGAAGAATTTTCCTCTCGGGAAAATTTCGCTGTGGCCAACTTCTAGCTTTGTCGTGGCCAACTTTCTTGCATAGGTTGAACATACATCAGTATTTTAGTCATAACTTGTTCTGTAGTTATCCAAATAGAATGATTTTTTATTTAGAGTCAACTAGAGACATGGGCTAAAAATTGTATGAAGAAATTGAACTTTAATTTAGCCTCTAAGAATTTTCAATTTTTAGATGGAAATTGAGTACCGGGTACTATTCTAGTATTAAAAAAGTCCAAAAATGTTTGAGGTATAACGTTCAGATTACAAAACCAAAATTGAATGATATTGGTGTCATTAGAAACTTAAGAGATCGGAGAACAATTTTCTATAAGAAAGTATTGCCAAATTATTACATATTGTCTAATTGATTAAGAATAGTAGACCTGAAAGTCAGTTTTTAGAAAAATTTGAAATGATTCATTAGGTTATGAAATTAGATTCAAAGTGTTTATTTGAGGTATAAACCTTACATACAAATGCTATTTAAGTGAGTTTTGATATTGGATTGATTTTGTGATGAGAATGATGGAAAAATACTTGGGATTGTCAAGGACATGCATTGTGCATATTTCATATACATACATGTGCATCAATAAACACTTATAATTGTATAAAAATGTGATTTGTGTATATTGCTTGATATAGAGGTGCAATTGGAATATCAACATCCAGACATTGTCAGAACTTTTAGGCATTAGCTTTGAGAGCAACCTATGAATAACCTAAACGGTTTCACCTAATTAATTGTTTATGATAGATTATATTTTGAATTAGCTTATGAAGGTGATTTGACTATCTTAATTCTAGACAATGAAAGTCTGAGGCTTTTGATGATTGAATGTGATATTGAAGTGCCACTTATATATGAATGTGAAGAAATAAGTGATTTGTCAATTGATTGTTTAATGCCAGACTAAGGTTTGAAGATAAATGTATTCTGAATGCGAATGTGAAAGCATGTGATTGATTGAGAATATGTTAATGTGAAGCATTCCATTACATGAGTGCACGAACGATAAAGGCAGTTGTGACTGGAGTCGCCAGCATGAAGAGCTTAAAGCTTAGACTATGATAAGGGCCTCTGGCTTAGTTGTGAATGTACCTGATATCCACTAAGGGATATGGAATATCACTTAATACAGCTCGGTATCCGCTAAGAGATATAGGCTAGTAAAAAGGCACTCGGTCATAACGATAATAATAAAAGAAAGTGAGTCTCACAAACATTGCATATACATTTTAACACGTATGTTTGACTGATTAAATTGTATTGTTGCCTTGTTCCAAATGAGAACATGAATGTGATACTTTATGCATATATAAATATGTGAATTATATGTTATGCATATTGATGAGATGTATAAATTGAGTGAAACATTAGTGATGGTTACCTCATTGAGTTTGCAAAACTCACAAAAATTTTACGTTGATTTTTCAAGACCGAGAGAGGACATTAGCTACTAAGAGATGCTACAAGAAGTATATTCTTATACTTTTTGGGAGAAGATATGGCTCAAAGGTTGGTCAGTTGTGACTAAAGGATTAATTAGACATTTTGTGTATTTCCTCTTACATGTAACATATTTTGTATCAGGATATGATGATGTACATCTGTGGATATTCAAAAGATACAATGTATTTTACGTTTGGATTTATGAAATGAAATGAGGAAATTTGGTTTTAAAATATTGTGACTTTCTTAATGATATCTTATAAGAGAATAAAGAATGTTGATGTCATGTTAAGTGAATATTGTGATAGAACATATCGGGCTATTATCATAGGTTATGTACTGGAATGTCCTCAGGGTGTTCTGGTGCGTACCTACGATAGTGGTGCTTTACAAGTTAACATCTTTCTTAATATGTTTTAAACTCATACTCTAGCTAATTATTTGTTGCCATTCATCTCGAGGATTAATGATGGCATATTTGCGAAGAATTATTTTCCATGCTCCACCAGTAAATTTTCATTTTAAAAATAAGTGTGAGGTAATCTCTATTAGGCTTTAGGTAAGACTACACTAGTTTGTCAATTATTTAAACTTGTTCAATCTTTTAATGGTGGGGTAATATGTCCTTATAGCTATCCATAATGTTATAACAACTCTAGGATATCATATTAACACCAAATCAGATTATATCATGGCACATACATGAGCTCAAGGTGGACATCCATAAATCTTTTCATACAAAGTAATGGAACTTCATGTTATAGTCCCCATAAGTTATAAGTTTTTTGGATCAATTCATTACTTGGATTAAACAATATATAACCACAACTTCATATAGTGTGATTGTGAAACAAGAAGCTATTATTGTTATCTAACGGGACAAAGGTATAAGGAAAGGAATCCACTTTCACCTTACCTTTTATTAATATTCTTTTAGGTGCTTTTTAGAATAGTTTAAATGAATATTAGTAGGGATATGGTTTACAATACCATAAGAAATATGTTGAGCAAGAAATTTCTCACCTTTCTTTTGCAGATGATATTCATTTGTTCAGTGGAGTAAGCATATCCTTTATACAATGCTTAATGAGATGTCTAGAAGAATTTAGTAAACTATATATGTTATGCAACAATATGTAAAGGAGTTTTCTAATTTTATCTAAGGATAGTGAACATATATTAAGGGAGTTACACAATATCTGGAATGACTTCCACTTCTCCTCCTTTTAAACAACTTAAAGTTCCAATTTCATCTAAGAAGCTCTCTTATTAGGAATGTCAAGGAATATTTAGTTTTTTTAAGAATAAAGGCTGGAAATTGGACAAACAGGATCCTCATATTTTTGGGTAGGCTTGAACTAATTACATCAATTTTAAACAACCTAGAAACCTATTGTTCTTTGCATTTAATACTAGTTAAAAAGTTAAATAGGGATATAGAAAAGCTCATTAGAAGCTTCCCTTGGAATGGTGATATAAACACCAAAATAATATGCAAAAGTTAGCTGGGAGTTGTTTATTTGCCAAGGCATAAGGAAGGCTTAGGGATAACATCATTGTAATAGGTGAATAAATCTCTCCTAGCAAAATGGATATGGATAATTGTCAATAAGAATAACTCACTATAGGTGACCTATCAGGCAAAAGAATTTACAGAGAAAAAACCAAAGTTGATTCATAATGTTTTATGAGCTAAATAATCAAGTTAAGAGACTCCATTTAGTAGCAGTTTTAGTTACAGATAGAGAATATATTATTCATTTCCCTTTGGAGTGATAAATTGAGCCCCTTGGATCATTATGAATTATCCTTTCTCATAGTGCTTTAAGGTTACTATGTCATGTTATAGTAAGTTCTTTAACCACCTATGAATGATGGACTATTTTGAGTGGATTCTCAAATGTCCTACAAGACTTCTTCCCTATTTATGCTTCTAATCCAAACAAAGAGGATAGAGTAATTTTGCTGAGACACTCTTTAAAGCAATTTACAATAAAATCCTATAAAGGTTTCTATTATGCATGTTGCTCCTAAGATACCATGGATTAATTTGGCTTAGATCAAGCTAGTGTCTCCCAAGGTATCCATTCTTCTATAGAAGGTTATTACCCTATGACAAAAATAAAAGCTCATACGTTGGCTCTTACTAACCTATATTTTATGTTTTGGATGTCTTTTTAGAATCTATTAATCATCTATATTTCAACTTCTCATTCTCAAGGTTTTTATTGTAGGTTATTCTTAATAGGTTTGGGGTTACTTGCCATTTTATAATTTTAATGCCACATGACTTGTGATGTTAAATTCCTTTAAATGGATAAGGGTGTATATTTTATAACTTATGGAGGGAATTAAATCAAATAAATTCAAGGATATAAGTTATGGAATTTAGTAAAACTTATACGGAATCCCAACACAATTAAAGAAATAGCTATGGTGATAGAAAATAAGCTCAAGCTCCCCCTTAACTATCTACAAATTGGCTTTTATGGAGAACTTTCTCTTACAATTCCTACATGTTATGATCATTGGTTCTGATGCAAGTGTATTGGGGATAAAGGCTAGAGGATTATATGATTAAAACATACTAAGGCTTTTATACTCAACTTTTAGATCCATTAATTACTTCTTTTCTCTTTCTTTTATATAACATCAGTCATTTTCTTCTTGTAAATTGAACATTCTATCCCCTTAGGATTTTACCTTATCTTAGTACAATTATTTTAAACTCCAAAAAAGGATGACATTTATACATAAAATTAATAAAGAGGGTAACTTCACATTTAGTAGCTCCTTGCTTTAGGATATCATTCTATCTGCTGTGGTTTTTCCATTAGATGAATAAGTGGGAAAAATTATAGCTTTATGGATGGTGAAGGATCTTCTCATACCTGATTCAAGGATTTTTTAGGAGGGGCATCATAAAGGGAGCTAGATGAAGGGACTTTTATGTTTTCTTTTGGAACAACTTGAGGTGTTACAAAAGCCTAAGGTTCTACAAGGGTTAGGGAGTTAAGTTTAGGTAAAGGTTTAAAGATTTTTAAAGCACAAACACACTCAAGGATTGATAGGTATAGATTATAGTATGTTTTCTAGGTGTTTAAGTTTGTTTTTTAGATTTTTCTTAGATGAAAATTATGTGTTTAGGAGATATAATAATATTTTGTTACTTTTCTTAAGTGTTTCAATTGTTTGAGTTGTTTAGAGAAAGAATTTAACCTTAAAATTGTGTTTCAAGAGGTGTTTGATGCATTTCTAAGTGTATGGAAATAGGAAATTAAAGAAAAGAAAAGAATTGGAAGCATGAAATAATGTAGGTCACTGAGCAAATTTAAGCTTTTCTAACTCGCGAGTTGTTTCGTACTTATAACATTTTTGGAACCAAATTAAGTAGAGAAACCTTAGAAAGAATCCTAGAAGCCTTAATAAGTATGTAAGCAAGTAGAAAGGCAGCAACCATCAAATCTAAAGAAGATCAAGAGGAGACATTAAGCGAGCATTAGAGAATTCTAAATTTCCAGATTAAGAATCCATCTAGTTTTTTTTTCTTTTCCCTTTATTTCTTTCATTGTCTTGGATGTTCATTTTCTTTATTATGATGTTTAACATGTTTATGGGTTTCTAAATCTATATTAGGTCTTGAATTATTTCATTGAACTTTATTTTTGTTGAATTCATTACATCTATGAATGTTTATGATAAGTGTTATCCTTATACTTGATAATAAATTGAGAGAGTGAATCAAGTTACATATGTTAAGGTGCACAATAAGAGTTAGTAGTTTCATAGACCTACGATTATAAGATTAATTAGCAATTAAAGAGAGAACTTAATTGTGAAATTAATTATCTTTAGCATTGATTCAAATCTAATTAAATAGTTAGGAGTAGTTTTGTGAATCAAGAGATTGAAATTCTAAGAGTGTCAAATTCAAATAGGGCCACTTGATTAGATCTCAAGAGAGGTTAATCAAACTCTTGGATATCTAGGACCAAGAATAAATTGGATCAATAAAATAAAGGGAAAACAAAACAAGCATATAATAATTCCTAAGTCTCAAACTTTTATCAAACTTATTTTATTGGTAGCTCAATTCTTTACTTATTTTTTTATTAGTTGTTTTATTTTCAAACATTTATTTTAATTCAAATCAATATTTAATACCTTAGAAAAACTTTTATTTATGTTGTTAGGTGTCTATTAGTCCTCGTGAGAATGATACCTTCGATAGTATAAGTTGTGATCCGTATACTTACGGTATTGAAAGTTTATATTATAAACTTATCAATAAGTTTTTGATGCCATTATCAAGGACGAATTTCACATCTCATACAATTTGAATTCCTTTAATTTAAGGACTTTAATACTTTTCTATATGAGTATAGATGCCTGAACATTAAAAAAGAAAAAAAAAAGAAAAAAGGAAGTTTGCAAGCAAAGTAGAAGACACATCAACTCTAGACATCACAAAGCAAGAAAGAGAGATTTAAAGAGCTAAATAGTAAGCCATAGAGAGAATGATGGCATAGGAAGGAAAACAAGGAGAGTAACAAAAGGCTCTAATAAAATTTATAAGGCCAAGGATCGGTCATTCATCAAGGAATTACACGACCACTAATGCAAGCAGCTACATTTGAGATCAAACTAACATGATTAAACATGCTACAAGGCAACATAAATAAGGATCCCATGGCTCCTTTGACCGATTTCTTAGAGATTGGTGATACATTTTAGTATAATGGGTTATTAGAAGATATAGCCAAGATGAGGCTCTTCCCTTTTACAAATAATGATTGAGCCAAAGTGTGGTTTAATTCACTCATCCTATCAAATGTCATAACAAGGGAGCAACTGGTGCAAACCTTTTTGGCAAATTACTTCCCTTTGATAAAGACAGCAAGGCTCATAAAGGAAATTAAAAATTTATAGCAAAAAAAGGGATTCATTATATGAAGTGCAGGAATGATTTAAGGAGTTGCAAAGGAGCTATCTACATCACAACTTGTCACAGCAGTTCCTTTTGAAAATGTTTTACAATGGAGTTAACCCACTGACATGAGGCACCATTGATGTAGCAACTGGTATCTCATTAATGAGGAAAATAGTTGAAGTGGCACACAATCTATTAAAGAAATGGTAAATGATATTTGTGTTTGGACCTTAAATCGAAGTAGACAGTAGCCTATCTTCTCGGATCCAAAATGAATGATTGCTATGGATTCCATGACAACATTGCAAGCTAAGGTTACTAACCTAACCCAGCAATTGGATAGCCTGAAAGCCACCTCTTCCTCTTCACTCAAAACATTTCAATACAGATATAAGCTATGTGGATAAAAGAGCCATATCATAACTTATTGCTTCTTGGTGGAACGTGCAACAACTCAGCTTTATGAGAGCACAGGTAATAATCCTTACTTGAACAGGTAAAATCCTGGGTGGTAGAACTACTCAAATTTCTATTAGTCTAACAATAAAGGAACATAAGTAAGAACTCAAGGCCCAATGGGATTTTAGCAAGATAAGTTTGGTTCATTGGAATCATAAATGGACAAGTTATTGTTTTTCTGAATTATAAGTTCATAAGCCAAGATGAGACCTAAAAAAGGTTGGAAGCAAAATTTGATCAAATAACAAAGAATGACACCTCTTCCATTTAAGTAGGCTAGTTAGCCAATGCATCATCTACATAAAATTTTGGGAGCCTTCTAAGCAATACAGAAGAAAATCCAAGGGAGCAACTTAATGCTATCACATTTAGGAGTGGAAAGAGCTAGAAGAGCCATTAGAAAAGCAACCTAAACCTTACCTTATAGAAGACCAAGGGAAGAAGAAAAGGGAAAAGTTAAGAATGAGGATCCTTCCTATGTTCCTCCTCCTCCGTATCCATAAAAAAGTCCATTCCCACAAAGTCTTCATAAGAATAAACTAGATGCAAAATTTTCAAAGTTCATAGAACAATTGAAGACATTGTAAATTAACTTGTCTTTTGTGGAGGCTTTATAACACATGTCTATGTATGCAAAAATTCTCGAAGACATCTTATCAAGTAAGTAGACTTAGGATGACAATCAAATGGTATCTAAGATAAAAAGTTGTAGCTCCATAATTACCATCCATATGCCTTTAAAATTGAAAGATCCAGGGAGTTTTACTATACCCTATGTAGTTAATAATTTAGAATTTTCTGATGGTTATTTGACTTAGGTGCAAGTATTAGTCTTATTCCTTTTTCAATTTTCAGGAAATTGGAGTAGGAGGTGTGAAGCCAACTTTGATGCTTGTTTAGTTAGGGGGGATCAATTGATAAAGAAATCGTTTGATGTGGTGGGCGATATGCTTGCAAAAGTGGACAAGTTTATTATTCCTATGGATTTTTTCCTACAAGACTTTGAAAAGAATCGAAACTACCCTTTAATTTTTGGTAGAACCTTTCTGAACACTGGAAGAGCAGTAGATGTCTATAGAGGCAACCCCATCCTTCAAATTGATGATGAACAAGTAGAATCCAATATGAATCAGTTACTAAAGAATCTGACGGAGGGCAACTCATTCATGATAATTGAGGTTGTTGAATTTTTAAAGGAGAAAGAAGTGGAGCCAAATTTGGAAACTATTAACAAAGTATCGAGAGCCACTTTAAGTAAAAAATAATATTTGCCTCCCAAAATACAAACTGTTATATTCAATTAGAGATACAGGGAGTTTCATTATTCCCTGTGTTATTGATAGTTTGTTACTAAAAAGGGCATTACTGAACTTGGTTTTCTTTGTAAAACCCCAAACTTTTCCTTTCATTGAATATAAATTTTTATTTTTATTTAATAGTTTTTTCAAACGAATAGTGAATTTGGGTGAATAGTAATTTTGGCGGGGGACCCAATCCTTAAATATTGATAAATAACCAAAACAAGTTTTAGAGTTTAATGACACTGAAATTGATTAAAAATAACTCCAATTAAATAGATTTCGGGAGTTTTGAAAGTTTAGGACTAAAATTCTCTTTTTAGAAAATAATGGATATTGAGGATTTTAAATCCATTTGAAGTTTTTTTTTAAAACATCCAATAAATGAGTATTGACTCTAATTAGAGTATTTCTTGTTCAATTTGATAATAAGATGGTTACGAAATATTTTCAATTTTTAATTAAATTAGTTGGTGAATTAAATTCATTAAACAGGCAATTTGTTCTTTTTGTATATAATGGGATGAGTGTATTAATCCAATTAGAGACTTTCTTAAAGGTTAAACATCATTAATTAAATGGATGATGAGTCATTAAAAAAGTGACATGGGTGAACCATTAAAAATTATACAAAGAAAAAAATTAAGACATAAGTTGCTTCATTTAGTGATTTAACATAAGAGTAGCTGTGAGAGAATAAAAATGAAGAAAAAAGAAGAGAGATCAAGGAGAAACATAGGCCAAGGAGAATTGGACAAAGAGGCAGCCGATTTTTATGGATTCAGAGTGTGATTTGGGGAAATCTTGATCAAGTCAATGTGTTTATACATTTATCCAAGAGATTGAAGGAAAAAGTGGTAAGTTTTCCTAGCTTAAAGTACTAGTTTTTGTGGGCTTTTTAGTGGTATCAATGGTGGTTTTTGACTTGCCATAGAGTAGAGGGTTGAAATTAAGAAATTAAACTAAGAAATCAAGCTTGAAAGAATTGGTTATGGTTAGCATTTTATGATTAGGGTTTTAATGTGAAATGATCCAAAATTTATTTTGATGTTATATGGTATTCATTGCATGATTTTGATGCTAATGAACTAAAAAATTAAAAAGGATTGATTTGGAATTGGAATTGGAATTGGTTGAAATCCGACCAAAGGTGTATGATTATGTAAAAATTTTGTTAGTGGAATTTTATAGCTTAAATGTGTGTATTAGAATGTCATGGAAGTGAATTTGGATTGGTTTTAAGTGTTAGAAATAAAATGGAATTGAATTGGAAAATTTTAATGTGAAATATGCTAAGTTTAACCTTAAGGACATTTTTGGTATAAAAGTATGGTTATGATGTAATGACCATGCAAATATGATTAAGGACGGTGATTAATAGTATTTGTGGCATTAGAATTGTTAAATGAAGTGTTATGTTATTATTTGAAAAAAAAACTTAGTATATTGGGTTTAAGTGGAAAGTAATGAAGTCGAAATGGTTTATGATGTGTTTGAATGATGCTTGGCATGGATTTTAGGTGAATAGTGTTGAAAAATTGGAAAGAAAATGAAATGGAAATATAAGTATGTGTGGTGAGGACAGTTTGGCCTTAAGAGGAAATGTAGTTATTGGTTTAAGTTATTGAAGTTTGATTATGGTTATGGTTAATTAATTACGTGAAATAGTATTTTGAAGAAATTGATAAGTGAGAATGGGTAAAGGATGGTAACTAAGTAATTTTCAAAGTTAGATATTGAAACGAAGAACAATAGGATAGCTTACAAAAGCAAACACAAATACGATTAGCCAATATGTTATGCAATTAAATACTAATCTCGAATTTGGTTAAATCTAATATATAGTTTTAATGCGTTATTTCTGAATTTAGAATAAATGCCTAAGCCAAATGTGATTTATGTAGGTAAAAGAGAGGCATAGAACACATGAGTTTGCTTAGCGATAATTTTGCAAAATAGTGAGTGTATTTTAATAGTTTTATATGAATAAATTCTTTGCAAAAGAATTGATGACATGATTTTAAATTATGTGATTATGAGTTTTATGTGAATGATGCATTACAAGTGAATATTACTAGTATAATTTTATGTTTTAGCAATATATGAATTAAAGTTTGAAAGTTGAATTTCATACGATTTGAAGTCACATTGAAATTATGTTATTAGTTGATAACAAGGAAATGAATTTTAGCTTATGGTATACCATAAGGTTTTATACATGTTATTATATTAGTGTATAGCTGTTAACCTAGTATGGGTAAACGATGTAGAACTAGCTTCATAACTATTGGTTAACCAATTGCAGGTAAGCATTGTAGAACCAACTTCATAACTATAGGTGTATAGTGGTTAACCTAATGCAGGTAAGCGATATAGAACCAATGTTCTAACTACAGGTGTATAGCAGTTAGCCTTATGTAGGTAAGCGATATAGAACCAGCTTTATAACTAGTAGTTAATAGTTGTGGGTAAGTGATGCAAAACTAGCTTTGTAACTATGAATGCATAGCAGTTAACTTAGTGCGAGTAAGCGATGTAGAACCAACTCCGTAACTAGTGGTTAACTAGACATGGGTAAGCGATACAAAACTAGCTTCGTGACCTTATGCCTAGGGGTACTATATGGCAAAGAAGTTAGTGGTGGGCTTTGTCATTTGAAAAGTTCATGATAGTAATAATGTCATCACTAGTTACTTTCAAAGTATCTCAAGAAATTTGATTTCAAAAAGCATATATGATTTATATTGGTGTTGTATCATAAGAAATGAAATGAAATTGTTTTAGGAGGTTCCAAGTGTTAAATATAGTTTACATAGAAAGGTTAACACTCACTGAGCTCGTTTAGCTCACACTTAACTTTTTGTTTTCAAAATAAAACCTCCTAGTTGAATGCTCAAGGGCTTCAGTTGTAGGGACTCCACCTCGTGAGTAATCAACTTTGTCACGTGCTGCTATGTAGGCATTTTTTCTTTGTAAATATATTTGGGAACTATTTCATATATTTGAACATATTTTGGAATGTACATTTGTATAAAGAATGGATTCATATAAAGGTTTTTTTTAATGAAATGCATGAATAAGTTTTAGTTTTTTTAAAATCAAATGATTTTATTGTTGAGATTGCTTGTGAGTGTACTTGAAGTCCAAAATTTTTAGTGGATAATTTGATGTGAATATAGAAGTTTTTAAACTTTTACAAGAACTTTAAAAATTTTGGGAATGTCAAAATGTAGTTGCTATGCTGTTGAAATTTTTAATAAAATGTTTTTAAAAACTCCACTACTTATATTTATGAATGTTGAATTAAAAGCTTTTCAATAAAAAAAGCATTAGGCTTAGCTCCACGGGAACTTTCCACTCAGATCAGATATCGACTAGAGGGTCATTATAGGGTGCTGGGTAGTTCGCCTAGTTGTTTTAGGAGAGGGGCTTGTCATTCTTAATTTGATCAGTTATGTCCTTCTTATTATCTTGCAATTAGTGGCTTATTTATAGGATAATATACTACCATATGGAGAAAAGGGTGGAAGAAAGCACTTATTATAGACGAAGGTTAAAGGTAGAAGGCAGAGTATGTCAAACTAATGATGTTAAATAAGGGCTATTTGGGAGGCAACCTAAGAATTAGGATAGTTTTTATTTTTTTTTATTTTGTTGGTGCTTTTTTATTTTTATTTTTTATATTTATTTTGTAGGGAGTGCATTGATGGATCTTTATGGCATAAAGTGTCTCCAAATTCTATCACCCATATAATCACTGCCTCAATCTCCATAAGTCTTCTTACTCTTATTTTTTGTTATTGTTATTTATTTTTATTTGTATTGTTTTGTTTCTCACATTAAGGATAATATGTTGTTCAAGTGTGGGGAAGAGGATGCATTGAAATGTCATTTGTATATGAAATTGACAATTTTATTATGTTAGTTTTGGTTAGGTTGGCATTATGTGTGCATTTTGATGTATAATATGTGCATTGTGTGAATGTGTCAATGGCATAAATTGAATGAAATTAGTTTAGCTTAGAACATGGTCATTTAAATTGTAAAGGCATAGTAACTTGTGAATTTTGTGTTTTAGGTATCTTTACGATGAATATGCATGTTAATTAGGATATGACACTGATTCTTTCATGTTAGGAAATTTTTTATCTAGTTATAATTACACTCATTTAAACTAGTTAGCATCATTAGTACCCCTTCATAAGAGTGATTGACTAAGAAGAAATGAGGTAGGCTTAGAAATTAAATGAAAAAAATGTCAAATAAAATTACTATTCTATTGGCCCATTTTAAGAAAATTAGGTTAATAATAGAGTTGATAACTAGATTATAGTTAAGTAACTAGGGATATTCATGACAAAATGTTTATCTTCATGTCAAAAGGATATTATGACACTCTAATCAAGCTAAGTATAAAATGTGATCTATTTGTGTAAGCGAGAGACACTCATAACAAAGTGTTTGCCTTCATGTCAAAAGACTAGGTTATCATTAAAGAAAATTTTAAAAATGGTGCTTATCATAAATAAAACCTATCAATCTTTTAAAAATACCAATAATTTCATGAAAGGTTACTTAGTGATATTTTGCCTTTTTAATTGATCAATAATAATAATAGCATGCTTACAAGTGCCATTGGTGCATGATTTTGATTAATATGTTTATTCAAATCAAAGCATTTAAACATGAAAGGAATAAGATAGTATATTGGAACATTTTGAGTGATTGATGTTTGAGGTTAAGTTAATTCCGTAAGATTTGAGCCATTGTACCAATACTCCATGTTATATGATTTTGTGATGTTTTTTTGTAAGAACAAGCAAAACTTTAAGCACGGGGATGTTGATATGTGTAGATATAATATGTTTTTTTACGTGTTTTAGTGTGTTTTAAAGTGTTTTCTTAGATGATAATTATATGTTGAGGACTTAGAATAGTGTTTTGTTAGTGTTTCAATTATTTGAGTTGTTTGGAGCAAGAATTTGACCTCAATTTTATGTTTCAAGAGGTTTTTGATGTGTTTGCAAGTGTATGGAAACAGGAAATTGAAGAAAAGAGAAGAATTGGAATCATGAAATAATGCAGTTTATGATAATGACAAATATGATCGATCAATTTCCAACAAATTTTAGTTTTTATAGCTTGTGAGTATTTTTGTACCTTTGATCTTTCGCCGTTATTTTTGGAGCTAAATTAAGTGAGAAAAACCTAGAAAGGACCTTAGAATCCTCAAGAAGTTTTAAAGAATAAGAAAAATAAGAAAAAAGGCAACAACCACTAGATCAATAGAAGATTAAGAGGAGACATCAAAAGTGCTTCAAAGAATTCCAAATTTCTAGATGAAGACTCCAACTTTTTTTGTTTCTTTTCCCTTTATTTATTTCATTTTCTTAGATGTTTACTTGGATTACTAAGATGTTTGACATGATTATGTATTTCTTGAATTTTTTGTTGAAATTTAAAATTTTTAATTCGATACATCTATAAATGTTTGTGACAATGGTTATGCTTATACTTTGTAATAAATAGAGAGAGTGAATCAAATTATATGTGTTAAGGTGTGCAATGAAAGTTGGTAGATTAATAGACCTATAATTATCAAATTGATTAACAATTAAAGTGAGATATTAATTGTGAAATTAATTATCCTTAGGATTGATTAAGATCTAATTAAATAGTTAGGAGTAGTTTTGTGAATTGAGATATTACAATTCTATGAGCATCGAATTCAATTAGGTTTACTTAACTAGATCTCGAGAGAGAGTAATAAAAACTTTAGGATATCTAGGTTCGAGCATAAATTGAATCAACAAGATAAAGGGAAAACAATACAAGGATAGAATAATTCCTAAGTCTTAAACTTTAATCAAACTTATTTTATTGGAAAATCAATTCTTCACTTGTTTCATTTTATTAGTTTTTAATTTCAATTATTTTTAATTCAAATCAATCTTTAGTACCTTATACAAATTTATATTCAACTTTTTAGGTGTCTATTAGTCCTTGTAGGAACGATATCTTTGATATTACAAGTTGTGATTCATATACTTACGGTATTGAAAGTTTTCAAAATAAAACTTATCGTCAGGGATCAAAGATAAAGGGCTAGAATAAAATTGAAGGAAGGAAATGGAAGAAAGGAAGGAGAAGAAAATTAAAAAAAAATACATAAAAAAGAGAAGAATTGTGTGGCAATCCTAGTGGGAAAGAAGTATAGGAATCGAGAATGCAAGGAGAAAGAGGAGAAAGAAGTAAGGTGATTGAAGAGAAAAAGAAGGTCTTTGAATAGAAACTAGAAGACTTAATACTATAAGCTAGTATGGGAAAATAAAAAACACTAGGGAAAAAACTCAAGATCATAAGGAATAAGAGCACAAGAAAAGGAAGAAATAA
>JANSVB020000189.1:2238076-2251934 GCA_025504935.2 Erythroxylum haughtii
CATCTGGGGAGGAGTATGCTTCTGCTCTACGCCCCAACATAATCAACCCTACCTACACTCGATTAAATATATAATTTAATTTTTAAAAATAAAAAATTTTCATTTTTTTAAAATTTTAAACTTCAAATCAAGTTGGACAAGATAGTCCAAGCTTGACCTAAAACCTAAAAATATTTTTAAAAAAACTAAACACAACCTAAATTTTGATCAATTAGAGTCGAGTTTGACCAAGTTAGACTGAAATGGGTAAACTTTGTCGCAACTAACAATAATTAAACTATTATTATTTTAAATTATATATCATATTATATATAGATATAAATAACAAATATATAGTTTTATGCATATATTATACCCTTTATAATATTTTAGGGAGAAAAAGAGAGATATATAATAAGACTTACGAGGGGATTATAAGAGCGATTATAAGGAACAAAGGATACAGTTAAATATAATTTTTTGAGTGCCATCACAGCATCACCACCATTAATTGTAGACCCTTTGGCCCTGTCCACTACATGCTTGTCTTCTTCTCTAGTAACCCACAACTTGTCGGAGAACAACACACTCTCAAGTTTAGCCAGCATCTCTCGCTTCTCTTTATGATTTGATTTCATGATTTGTGCTTATGTATGTATCTTGCTTGGGAATTTAGGGTTTGTTTTGACTTGTTTACTCATCCATCTAATTGTTGGAGGTTTTGATTATGCTTTTGATGAAATTGGGAGCTTTATTATTAAGTCGTTAATTTTAAAAATGGCTATTAGGAATTTGGGAATTCCATTTGGATCTTATAGATCTTTGTTATATCTACTTGGTGCTATGACTTCCCTGTATCTACTTTGTTGCATCTTACACATAGTTAAAATCAAACACTTAGCAAACACCATTGTTGCTACTCTTTTTTTGTGCACCAGAGGCATTTATTTTGGTATCTAAAGCTAAACTCAATACATAACCGTAGATTTTTGTACGAAAACCAACAGTTAGAAAATGGTAAAGGTGATGATTATGTAACAGTGGTTCTACTAAATTTGTTTGATTCTTCTTAAGTAGATGATGGAAGTATTATTGAATCAAGTTTCTTTTAGTGGTTCATATCATGTTTTAAGGTAACATATTTCTCTCATTTCTTATTTTAATTTTACAAAAAACCATGTTTTTTAGTCCTATTTTTATAAACTGATCCTTAGTCACATCATTGGTTTACCCTTTTGGAGTATCTGATGAATCCTTTTTTTGTATTAATTGTTGTTCCTATTTCCTTAATAATCAGGATACATAAATGCTTTATATTTGAGTTTCTAGAACTTTTTTTTATCATCAAGTTTGTGATGGCAATTTGTATATTTAGTGGTTGTATCTATTAATAATGAATGAAACCATTAGTGAATAATGAATGAAACCATTAGTGATCTTTTTTAATTAAAATCCTTAAAAATATGAATTGTCATATTTTTGTCTCCTCCCATTTTTATGGCTTTCGTATCAAATTTTTCATTCCTTTTTATGCGACTCTTCACAAACTCGTGAGAGTTCGTCATCTCTTCTTTCCTTTTTCTCTTATTAGCAAAGATACTCTTTAACATATAAAAATAACAAATCTAAGAAGGTGAATAGATGCAAACCATAAACAACTTCAAAAAATGAGGAACTAACCAAAGAAAATGGACTTTTACTATATACAATTTAATGAAAAGGACACAAATTCCTAATTCTCCAAGTTATCTTCGTAATATCTAAAAACAAAGTATGTAAGGTTCTACTTTATATGTTAATTTAGTACATTTATCTGTGGATGGTCAATAATAGAAAATAAAACTTATTACTTAACTTAAACCACAAAATATTCAATAAGTAATGTAAGAGCCTCACTTCTCTATCTCTAACAATGCTTTTAGGAACTTCATGTAGATAAACCACTTTATTAAAAACCATAGAGCCAAGGTCAATCACATCATCTATTTCAAAGTGATTTATAAAATACATCATCATAGTAAAACCATCAATCACAATATATATAGAATTCTTACCTCTCATTGACTTCAGTAAAATTGAAACAAAGTTCTTAGTAATATTAACCTAATGTTAATTAAAAACAAGTAAGGAATATGTAATCCCACGGCATAACAATAGATTGAACTTTTTCTAATAGTGATTTTTCTATCATATATTTTATCCATATCATGTCATATATAATGAAAATATAATTATTCATGTAAAATATTTAAGGTCTTTTTCACACTAAAAGGTCTCATCAAGCTTCCATTGTATACGACACTCATAAATACATCAAGCAAAGAACATGTAAGTATATACATTTTATTTTTATAAAATAGGTAAACATACTTTAGCATTCACTATGACATATAATAAACATCCCCTTTCATATGTTAAAAAGATAATAAGAAAATCGTAATCATTTTGATGCAATTCATTAGCATGCTTAAAGTTAAGTAACTTCACATTTGATGAAGTTAAGAAAACATAGCTCTAAGATCATTCATCATCTACCATATTTTCTTTTATTCATATTTAATGATATATGTGAATGTCTTAATGAACTCCATTCATCAAGCATTTCATTTGTTTAACATGCCTTGTACTTTCATGTGTTTCATTGATTAGTGATTCGTGTGTATCATAAACTTCTTACACCGAAGATAATGTTGTTATTCCTACAATGTTCACACAAATACAAACAATTTATTCTCATAAGTAGGTTAGCTTAAGCCTTCCCTTTACATTTCTCATTAAAATAGGCAATTACTCTTCCTTCTTCCGCTTAAGGCATCAAATTCAATTTCAAAAGTAAAATTGAATTTATTTGACGCAAGTGTAAGCGTTTTGCATAACCTGTCTTATATATGATTAAATTAATCATCTTGAATATTTTTCCATTAAAACTTACACTTTTCTTCATGATTTATTTATAGGTGCTACAATATAGGCAATATCATTGACAAACCTTTTTATAAAAACTAGCCAAACTATGAAAGCTTATTACCTTAGTGACATATGTTAATCTAGTCAATCTTTAAAAGCTTTCAATTTCTTCTCATCAATCTCGATCCCATATACAGAAACTAGAAATCTAAGAAACATAATTTTTATCACTCCGACTTTGCTTTTCTAAGGTTTACATATAGGTTTGCTTTACTAAGAATGTCAATTTCATGCTTTATAAGTTCAATATTCTTATTTAGTGTCTTGCTATGCACAAATATATCACTTAATTAATCTATAACAAATATGCCTGTATATGAATATAAAATATGATTCATTAAGCTCTGAAATGTACTAAATGCAGTAGTAAGACAAATGACACGATTAATTATATACAATTAATATTTGATTTTTAAGGTTGTTTTGCCCTTGTAAAATTATATCATCTTAATATAATAATAGCTACTCTCTAAATCAATTTTAAAGAATATATATATTATCCATGCAATTTATAGAGCATAGTATCTTATTTATTTATAGGATCATAATATGTATTGTAGTATTGTTGCTTTCCTTACATTAACATACAATTTCTATGTCCCATCATTCTTATATTGTACAAATACTAGCATTTCATAAGGATTCACACTCTCCTATATATAAACATTAACTAGTCCATTTATCTTTAAAACTCTTTTATTTTTCTCATTATGATTGCTTTTATAGGTAGGTTTATTAGGTATGGAATCCCTTTGTACTAATTTATTTAATGTTCAATCCCTCTATTCTTTGTCGATCCACTATCAATCTCTTTGAATTTATTTTTAAACAAACAAATTATATTGAAGTGCAAAATTCTCTCTAAATGAGTTTGTGGCTAAAAGATACTATAATCTATTCAAATCTAGAAATTCAATATTTCAAATTACATTATAATCCTTCTAACTATTCTTTAATCTTTTATAACCAATGTGTAGCTTCATATCCTAATTCATTACTCTCTTCATTGTAATCACTTATTTTGATAATTTCCTAGCTCTAATGTTGTACTGTCCACTCTTTCTTTCATGTTATTCCATTAGCTTTATCCATTGAGCAAGATCCATCTAATTGCTAGCTCTATACTAATGTTAAGGTTGATATTATTGGATACAACTATTTCTTTAACAAGGTATATTATGTTATGTAGTCATATATGACAATCTTAACATTGGTTCTAGAATAACTTGATGTTCTTCTATCTTTAAAAGAGCAATACAAAAACTTAATATTAATTTATATACTATTATCTCAATTTTATCAAGGAATTTACTCTTACTTGACCATTTTATAACTCTAATCTAACATTTTGCAAGACAACTAATGTTTTATCTTATCTAGATTTCATTCCATAAGATTGAGAGTTATAGAAAACTAAAGAATAAGTTTGAATAATTTCAATTTGATGGTTTTAGAGTTTGCCACTAAGGTTTCTTTTTTTTAAAACTTTATCTAGTGCTTTTAGTATCTTTTTTATAGCTAACTATAGGATAAAGGAAGATCATGGAAAATTACATCTGTATAAAACAAGTTTACACCAATTTAATAGTTGGTTCTTTAAGTTATTGAAAACATGTTTTGTTAGTGAATTTAATTGAATTAAGTATCATCTAGAATATAATATCATTTTCTCCTAAGGTTGATATTGTAAGGGGTAGAATAGTTTGTAAAAAGTGTAGTCCTCTAAGTTAATAATTCCATTGACACATATATTTAACTAGATAAATGATTAAGGTATAATACCATATAACTCTTTTTCATAGATGTGTAGGTTTCCATAAAGCTATATAAGTCAAGTACACAAGTTAAAATAATGTCTTTTAATTTGTACATATTTTTAGACTTACACAGTCCCATTCAAAGTCATATTAGTCGCATACATGGGCACGTAAGCTATATTGACTCAAATTCTTCCATTTGTTTTGTCCCATTTTCACCCTAACTCATTTCCTTTCACTCTACAAAGGAAAATAAAATTAAATATGAATATAACTAAACCAAGTATGTGAATTTAGCTTATTGTGGTTTCTTTCTTCCTCTAAAACTAAACCAAAATTTAAACCAAGATAAGTATCTTAGATGCAACATAAACGTTAATCAGTAAGAATTAAGGAATAAATAGATAATCAATCAAGTACTTATCAAGTTCTTTCATACTTAGCTTTTGGCCATCCTCGGGTAAAAGCAATGATTAAAATTTTAAAAAAAACTTCCTTTGTAACCATATTTCCTAATAATAGATAGTCACTAAAAAAGAGGAATAACTTTCAGAACCCATAGTAAAAATTGAACATTTAAGATTTTCTTCATAATTAATCAACAACTATTTCCTTTAAAATTTGAGCAATCTAGGGATAGACTTTGACAAGTATGTTTAAAAATAAGATAGGTACACTCAAACATCTTTCATGATTAAGACATTCCATGACTTCACAAATCTTTTCAGTTGTCCACCGGTAAAGATGCACATGCTTAACAAGAATCAAAATGCTTTTTAATGTTACAATAGGGAAAAATGTTAAGGTAAGAAACATTTAGGGCATGTAGTTTAAAAGTCTCAATGAAGTAGGAAAAAAACTAAATAGAGTATTGAGTGAAAAAATTAACATTTAATTAAATATAGGTGTCATCAACTACGATGAATACCAAAACATTGTTCCACAGCTTAGATTCAAGCCTTCAGACTATGAAACAGACTAAGCATAAAGAAGTAGAAGAAATCACCCTTAAGAATAATGATGGAAAATCCACTATAACCATAAGGAGAGACCATTCATAATAACTTCTCTCCTATTTACATGACAATCAAGTCATTTATTCGTTACAACTTAAAGAGGAAAGATTAATATGAATTACTTGTAAAACAAATGATTTTTATCCTTGATAACTTCTTTTCTTATATATATATATATTCTTTTTTCTAAAAAAACAAAGACAGAAAGAAACTTCATCAGTACTAGAGCTGATTGATAGGAAGTAAAGATCACATTCCATCAATTATAACCAACCTATAAATATGATCATTGGTAAGATATTTTATAAATTTAAAGGCTCGTAATGTGATTAACAAAAAAAGAAAAGGCTAATAAAGCTTAAAGATGCTTAACAATAGGAAAAATCATGTCTTTAGGTAAGCTATTTGGCTAATGTAGCTTGCCAAATAAAGAATGCCTATGTCTTTTTCATGTTAATGCATGTGATAAATCTGTGGTCTTAAATAGAAAATTAAGAAAAAGTCAGGAAGTACATGTCAAGAAGGTTACACATTAAATAAAGACAATAAGATTGATATGGATATGTCAGTATAAAAGGCTTAAAATCTCTTTGGCTTATGTCTACTCATAAATCACTACTCTTCTAAAGGAAAAGTACATTAACAAATCACAAGAGTAAAAATACATGCCCAAGTTTCCATTTGTTTTTTAATTATTTTTACTCTTTGATTATAACTATCCAGTTTTAGAAGTAATAGATAAAGTGATAACGTTTTTATTAACAATATTCAAAAGGAACTTAAAAAGACACATAAGAAGTAAATTCCCACTCCCCATATTTAAAGTTTACATTGTTCCCAATGTAACATTAAATGTAAGAGATGGAGCATCCAATAAAAACAAAAAAGCAAAGTTGTAAAAGAAAATGAACAAACTCCCTTTGAGTTGCCTCCTAAGTTGCACCTTTGTTTACTTCCATTGAATCATCATCTTGCTTTCTTTGCCGTCACGTAATATCATATGGGTCTTCAAAGATCATCACTTCCATATTATGCACTTGAAATTTTAGAGTAGGACTTCAAGTGACGACCATTCACCTTAAGTATCTTACTTGTTTTTAGACTCTTTATCTCTATTCAGACTCTTTATCTCTGCTGCACCATATAGAAAAACATTAGAAACCATAAAAGGACCGACCTAATGAGAATACAACTTTCCTAGAAATAATTTAAGTCTAATGAAGTAAATTTTGATCAATAATAAAGCTTTTCCTTAACATCATAATATCGTAGAAAGCTTTGTTTTCGTTGTAGATCACTATGTTCTCATAGGAGTCATTTTGCATCTCTTCTAGCTCTTGAAGTTGCATCTTTCTATAAACTCCTGCATCATTATAATTCATGTTGCAACAATTGGTAGCCTAATATGTCTTATTTTGTAGCTCCATAGGAATATGGCATTGCTTTCTAAACATCAAGGACAAACCGATTGGTGTTTTATAAGCTATGTTATAAGCCTATAGTGCATCTTCCAATCTTAAACCCTAATCTTTCCTATTAGGTTGAATTGTTTTCTCTAAGATTGATTTGAATTCTCTATTGGACATCTTAGCATGACCACTTTTTTGGTGATGGTAGGAAGTGGAAACCTTATGTATGATATGGTATTTCTTAAGTAAAGCTCCATCACCCTATTACAAAAGTGCATTCTCCTATCACTTATAATGGCTCTTGGCATCCTAAACTTAGAAAACATATTAGACCTGACAAAAAATACAACAACTTTAGCATCATTAGTATTGATAACTTAATTAACTATAAGTAAATGTATTTAAACCAAAAAGATAGAGGAAATTGTCCAATGAAATCAACGCCGCAAAAATCAAAGATTTCATTAAAAAGAATGGGAGTTTATGGCATTTAATTTTTATAGGATAAGTTACATATCTGTTGGCACCTATTATATGACTTATAAAAGACATATGCATACTTAAACAATAAGGGACAATACAAGCCACTTTCCAAAATCTTATTGGTAGTCATTTTTGCTCCAAAATGCTCTCTACAAGCTTTAGTGTGACATAAGGCTAAAATGAAAAGAGACTTACTCTTAGGAGCGCACCTTCTTATTAATTGGTCTACACAATCCCTCTAGAGATAGGGGTTATCCCAAATATAGTACTTAGCTTCACTCTTCAACTTGTCCCTTTAAGCCTTTAATAGACATGTACATAACTTATTAGTACCTAGAAAATCTATAATATCTACATAATATGGAGGTGTTAAATTGGCGTAAACATGTTGTTTATATGGAAATGTTTTCCTCAAAGGGATGTCATCTTCCTTTAAGACCAATTAGGTAATTAGTACCTATATTCTTTACCCCCTTCTTATCTCTTATTTCTAAATCAAACTCCTTAAGAAGGAGAATCCATATTATTAAAGCTTTGCTTCTTTCTTTGTGAGCAACTACTTCAAAGTTGCACAATTAGAAATAATAATAACTTTAGTAACCAACAGGTATGAACAATTTTTTTAAAGCAAATAAAAACAAATAAAAGCTTTTTTTATTGTAGAATAATTCAATTGGGAAAAATTCAAAGTTTCTGAAGCATGATAGATAGCATATGTAGCCTTTCCCACTCTTTGTCTTATAATTGCCCCCATTGCATAACCACTTGCATCACACATAATCTCAAAGGTAAGGCTTCAGTTTAGAGGAAGAATCACTAGTGTGGATGTCAGGAGCTCCTTAAGCTTATGAAACGTCTCCTTGCACTTGTCATCAAACTCAAAAGTTTCATTTTATTACAATAGCTTATGTAAAAGAGAGGCTATCATCGAGAAATCCCTAATGAACCTACTATAGAAACTTGCATAGCTAAGAAAAGAATGAAATTCCCACACAACCGAGGGGCAAAGCAAGACAAAAATAAGATCAACCTTAGATTTGTCACTTCTAGGCCCCTAGAAGATACAGCATGCCCTAAGTCTATACCTTGATCAACCATAAAATGATATTTTTTCCAATTAAATATAAGGTTAGTTTCAATGCATTTTTCCAAAATAAATGTAATATTTTCTAAGCAATTATAAAAAAAGAATCATATACACTAAAATTGTCTATAAATACCTCTATGATCTTTTTTAACATACTTAGAAAATATGCTCAGTATGCATAGTATCGACCACATTGAACAAACTAAATGCCATCTTTTAGTAAGCAAATGTATCAAATGAGCATGTGAAGGTTGTCTTTTCTTGATCCTCTTGTGTAATAGGAATATGAAAACAACCTCAAATACCATCCAAAAAGCAATAATAATAATTTCTAGTAAGACTCCCAAAGTAATTGATTAGTAATTAGAAAGGGAAAGTGGTCTTTATAAGTTATAAAATTCAACTTCCTATAATCAATACAAACTTATCACCTAGTTTGCACATGAGTGTGAACCAACTCACCATCCTAATTTATTACTATTATTATCCTATATTTTTTTGGAACCATTTGCATTAGACTAACTCACTTACTATCTGAAATAAGATAAAAGTACTCCATTATCATAAAGCATTAGTACTTCCTTTTTCAAAACTTCCATTCTTAGAGGATATAGTCTACATTGTGCTTGTATAGTTGACTTAGCACCGCACCCTCCTTAGACAAAATCCAATGTATGCACATATAAGGGCTTATTCCTTTAATGTTTGTAATTGTCCATGAAGTGGTATTCCTGTGCTTCCTTAACATATGAACTAATTTATCTTCCAAATCAGATGTCAACTTTGCTTAAATAATCATTAGAAAAGTCTGCATATTTCAAGTTAGAGGGTAGTGGTTTTAACTCCACATTAGGTACTTGCATATCAAAAGGTAATAACCTATAGTACGATTAAGATAATTGTATAAAAGAAAATTCATTACTCATAGGAGCTAGTTTCAAGGAATGTAAGGTAGCTAACATCACAATTATCTCATCTCCTAACTTGACATTGTTAGTAACTTCTAACTTTAGACACTTAGTTAAAACTACTTAATTTGTCCTTAACAATTCAACTTTAAAACTTCCTACAAAGGATTAACCATATTAATAGGAAAAAAATAAAATGATCATCTTGAGGATGTTTCATGCATCAAAAATATTAAATTAAATCTCTTCTCCCATCAAATTCAATTATAAGGATGCCCTCATAAGCATCTATCTTAGTTTGGGTAGTGTTAGGGAATGGTCTACTTAATAAGATAGGTTTGGGCCTAAAGGAAATATCATCATTTATATCTACTAGATAAAATCTAAAGGAAACATTAATTCACTCACCTGCACTAGGACACCCTCAACTACTCTATCTAGGTAAGCATTAGCACAAATAGCTAAACAAGAATAAGCTGAACGAGGCATAACATTGATAGATGCTCCTAAATCTAGCATTGGTATCTTATCTATAGTATTACCAATCTTACACAAAATATTTAATGTAAGTGGATCCTTACACTTTTATGGTAATTTCTTTTAAAGATTGTATAAACACTCTCACCCTTTATAATGTTCTTATTACCTTGTGACTTTCTCTTATTGGTAAATCTCTTTTAAAAGACTGCATAAACATTGTCACCCATCATATCCTTCTCATTACCTCTCAGCTTGCTCTTATTGGCACTTAATTTCTTAAAGAATTTTGCATACCTTGGAATCTACTTGACTTCATTTAGAAAAAGGTACATTTACTTCCAAATTTTGAAAAATTTCCAAGATCCCTTATCCTTTTCCTCCTTTTTTTTTACATCACTAGCCTACATAGAAAAGGTGGTGGTTAGTCTTAACCACATTAGGACATTTGGAATTTAACTTTGAACTAGATAAAAGATCTCCTTCTTCTTTTAGCTCTTTCTCAATGGGCTCCTCCTAGGATCCTCAAGCTTCCTACCACTGTTTAAGGTTGTCATGTTGATGTTGTTTAGCTTTACGTCAAGTTGAGATGACAATTTTCCTCCACTTTGAGGTTCTAAGTAGTTGATAGCAGTTATCATTTAACTCACCTAGTTCTCTAAATTCTAAATGTTAGACCTTGTCTCTTAAATTTGAGATCATGTCTCCTACTAAAACTATTTTGTATCCTATTGAAATTGCAAAGTATTAGTAGTAAGATATTTAACCTTACCTACCAATGACATACCTGAGTTAGATGAGGAAGCTTATAGTTTAGGTTAAAATAGATACACCCTACAACCTATTTAGGAAGTAGTTATGTTGCTTATTTCCCCCATAAATCTAGTTTGGTTGATCTCTCTAACTTGGGTTATAGGTATAGGAATATGGATTGTACTATTAGGAAAAGTTTCCTCCTACAACATTAACATGCTGCATATTTCCCTAAAGTTAGTCAACCATATATCAGATTGTTCACATTAGATTATATCCCACAAGCTTTCATCTGTGCTACCTTATAGCAATCTGTCTAACAAAAGATTTTAGTTCATCTAAATGATGTTTAATGGCTGAATTATTTACCTCATTTATTTTACGAACGTCATTGCGAATTCCATATTGTTATAAGTTTGTCAATAAATATTCAATTAAAGTTCTTTCCTACTTGGGAGTCTTTTCACCTAAAGCTCAACCATTTGCAACAACTACCGAACTCCTTTCCATAAGAAATAATCCTTTGTAGAAATATTAGAGAAGGAGTTCCTTCGTGATATTATGATTAGGACAGCTAACACATAACATCTTGAAGCACTCCAATGCTCCTAAAGGGATTATCTATGATGTTACTCCATTCTACAAATTTCTTTTCTCATGCTTGTTATCTTAAATACTAGAAAATAATTATCCAAAAATAGCCCTTTCTTTTCAGTCCATGCAGTAACACTTGTTGCAGACAAATCAAAAGGCAATCTTTTGTTAATCTTTTTAGTGAAAATTGAAAAGCTCTTAACATAATTTTCTCTTATGTCATGCCCAGAGTTTTTATACTAAGAAAAACCACTTCGAGCTCCTTAAGATGCTTATGAGCATCCTCACTTGCAAGATCATGAAATTAGGCAAAACATGGATCAACTCAGGCTTAAGCTCAAAAGTAGTATGCTCAACAAAATTTAGGAAAGCAATGTATAGAGGCCCTAGGTTCAAGTAAGGCACAACCAAGTCCCTTAGAGTTCTAGAATTGGCTATTGCTTCCTCAAAATCAATTCCTTGTTATATTCCTTGAGTTGTTTTGCTCTCCTTACACAATCTTCACAATGTTCTTTCATTCTCTTGATCAAATTGTAAAGGATCTAGACAAGGATACCTATTCACTATGATACACAAACACTAACAAACATAAAACAATCAAGAAACAAATATACAAAATTAATTATAAACAAATATACAAAACACCATTAATATAAAATACAAAAACTAAATCAACTTCGCCCCCTAACAATGTTGCCAAATTAAGATTCTTGTCAAACACACAAAAAATTAAAACCTAAATATACACAATGATACTTATAGTAATTGTGAGAAAAGGATCACATCCACAAAGAGTGCATGATTAAGTTTTCTAACAAACGAATAAGCACAATAAGGTTGGGTGTTTGGATGAATTGAATTGATTCAATTAAATGAAATTAAACTCCAAAAGACAAATTAAATCAAAATAAGAAAATTCACAAGAAGTAATCGATAGGTTTAAGTCTAGTTCACGATTCAGTCTCAACCTTCATATGAATATGCATAATCAATTGAAATGTTGATCTTTGTCCTCCTCTTTGAGACTATAACTACCATAGATTATCAACAAAGTTTGTTAAGCTCAATTTTTTGTTATATTGTAATTAATTAAAACAAGCTCTGTGATTAAAACTGACTATTAAATAACCTAGAACAAGATCTCAAGATTTAGCATGAAAGTTATAGTAATGATTAAGAAGACATGTTATTGTAATCAATAATCATGCAAACTTTTACTAATGAAAAAAATTTAATGGACTCGTTGCATTTAATGGTTTTACACTTATTTATATCTTGTAGCGGATTCAAGTTAGTGTGGAATTAATTTCAATTAGTATTCTGCGAACCGATTTCTTGACAATTTGTTGGATGTACTGCCACTGAAAAATAAATTAAATGCATTAAAGTACACAGATAAATGTTTTTTACCAACTGTGTGACTATTGCGAGGTGACGGTGCAAAAAAGGAGAATATAGAGTTCTTAGATTCGCAAAGGAACAACGTACAAGAGAATAATTGATGGGGAAACTTGTGAGAGTGATGTGCGTACGAAAGTGATGCGGCAAATGAGGTCCCAAAGTGCACGGGGTCCAGCTGTAAAGACTTGAAAATTACTCATATGGAAACATCATTCATGACATGCCAAGTCCAAAAAGGCGACCCCAGTCAGCCGCCTTAATCCTCATCCACGTTAATATATCCCTCTCAACGCCTGGATCACGCATAACTCATTTCAATGAACATTGCCCTCTAACCAACTCAATCCTTGTATTTTCATTCCGCTTTATCAAAGCTAGCTTTTCAATATCTATAGAAGGCTTCGTAACTCGTGAGTTCACTTGTGGTGTTCCTTTCAAGCATGGAAAATAATGTGGATGAGATTAAGTCTAAATCCCATATCGTATTGGCCATTGGGAACTCTACGGAAACATCCTCATCCCATTGTGGCTATGTATTTATTATCAAGCAATCACTATTATCAGTTTTGGCCGGGTTTCATGCTGGTTATTTCAGAATAGGTCTATCTTTGTGCAGCCAAGCATTGCTGTGGAAAATACTAGGAGACTCTGAAGAAGATGGACATCCCCTGCGGCGTGCTTTTCGAGCCTTACCTTCTGCGACTTGTGTTTTTCTTTGGTCACTAGCTCTCTTTACATTAGCCTCTCTCTGTCTTCTTTACATGCTTAGATGCTTGTTTCACTTTGAAAAGGTCAAGGCAGAGTTTTTAGATCCCGTAGGAGTTAACTATCTGTTTGCTCCTTGGATTTCCTGGCTTCTTTTGCTTCAGTCATCACCATTTTTCACACCAAAAACGACTTGTTATCTAGCTCTTTGGTGGGCATTTGTTATTCCGGTACTAATTCTAGATGTCAAAATCTACGGGCAGTGGTTCACTAAGGGGAAGAGGTCCTTATCAGCCGTAGGGAATCCGACAAGTCAGCTTTC
>JANSVB020000189.1:2307130-2318622 GCA_025504935.2 Erythroxylum haughtii
AAGATGCGCTTAACGGGATCTTGAGCAATGGAGTTCATTGATCAAGATCCTGGACTTAAAGAGTCCTTTAAGGTTCTAAGGCTTAAGAGCGCTTAATGGGGTCTTGAGAAATGGAGTTCATTAATCAAGACCCTGGACTTAAAGAGAGCCCTTTAAGGTTTACCATTCAAACTTAGTGATTTCTAATCCCATCAAATTAGTTTTGAACGGTGATAGCCAAAGCTCATTTTCAAGGGGATTTTATCACTTGTTTTAATCTTTTCATTTTCTTTTCCAAAAACCAAAAAATACTTTTCACAATGCATTTTAGTGTAGTTAATGTTTTCAAAAATCAAAACCCCACTTTCCTTGCTGATTTCACTTGCGTTTTATGACATATAAGCTAGCTTAGGTCCATTCATTAGGTTCCGATTAAGTGAGACGACCCAAGGTTGCAACCTATACTCCAATCTTGGAATTTAATTTTTTTTGACCGGTTTTCAAGGATCGATTTTAAGGTCGAATCGACAGAGCCACGATCACACATCAATAAACAACTGACCAAAATAATATTTTGGCCTAAATTATACGAGTTTTAAAAGTTTAATTATTAGATTAAAATTTTACATTAAATTGACAAAATTTTAAAACATTAAGCACTTTTAAATTTGTTTTCGCAGTTACTTTTTATTTGTACGACCAAAAGATGTGGCCTACTAGACAATTTCTCTATCTAGTTAATTGATGTACCTTTTGACAATTTACAGTATAAATTGTTCTTTAAAGAAAAGGAAAAGATATAATAATACTTAAGTTGGTCTTATATTAAAACTTTCAAGTAAGGTTTGGGACTACTCCTCTATTTCTTATTTTTAATAAAGAATTTGACAATTTATTTAGAAGGTATTATTTATACAATATTTTTATATTTTCATAATTTTTTGATGCAAGATAAAATTACAACTTGTTTATCTGTTGAAGAAAAATGTAGCTTGGTCATGTATTTGAAGAAGATAAAATAATGAAATTTAGGTGTATTTAATTTATAATCATCTAAAGTATATGTCTAATAACTTAGTACAAGAAACTATTTGTAAAGCATAAAAAAGAAATCAAATACAATTAGGAAGCCGTGAAAACTAAAAATTTGAATTATTAAATGCTAGTTAAATTAAGATATCAATACAGCTTAGACTATGCTTCTAATGCAAATAGAAATCTTGTTAAAAAAGTGTAATTAATAACGATAGACCTCATTGAACTTAAGGTTGATTTTTCATCTAGATTATGAAGTAGGCCTTTTTTGTTCTTCTTCATTCTCCTAGGTTTGACAAGAACTTAGTTCTAAATAGTGAAATGAATGGTACAATTCCAATAAGAATGGATTCAAATAGTGAAATTCTTCTTTTTTTAATCCAATTATCTTCATAATCAAGATGACGAAATCTATTTGATAAGAAAGAAATGAAAACCATCTTCTTTGGAATGCTTCAATGAAGGCATTAAAGGTGTACTTTTGACAACTTCATTTATAGAAACATTAGGGGACAATATAGGAAACTTAAAGGAGCCTTGATAAAGTATATATTCTTCAATATTAAAAATAAGGTTAATATCCATATTATTAGGAATATATATATATAAGTTATGCATTATATATAAGTTTATGAATCATAGTGTAAGGTTAGTGGTTCTAACACAAAGTTTATTCATAATTTTTTTGGAATCCTTTAGGAGGAATGTGAACCATGACATGATCACTAATTTTAAACTATATGTAGCTATGATGCACATCACAATAAGTTTATAATTTTCATTATTTAATATAATCTTTTACCCACAATTAACATGTAAGTCATAAATATATTTATGCATAATTTTCAACAGGTTTAGAACTTTTTTTATAGGCTTAGCATGTCACAAAATATGCAAATAATTTGAGGAATTTAAGATATGCTAGGTTTAACTTATTTCCTTTAAGTTTAACATGTCTTTAATAATTTTCTTTCCTTTATCTTTTAATGAATAAATGTTATCTTTACTAAAGTTATCAACATCAAGTTTATAAAGCGAAGGACGAACTAAAAGAATATAAGCAACATCCATAACCAAAACATCAAAATATATGCAATCTTTATAATCCCTCATTTGAACATAAGCTAGACTTTTATTCATCTGTACTACCTTAAATGGACGTGGATATGGCTTTACATTCAACTTTAACAAATTAAAAAAATTTGTATAAACCATATTTTTTGAAAAATTGAATATATTAAGCCTTGAAGACAAATTAAAAGGGCTTCCAATATTTAATACTACTTGTCACCTGAAAGTTAAGTATTACAAAAGTGTTAATTAGGGATCACAATAGAGGATTAGAAATCTACACATTCTGATAGGAAAGGAGGTATTACTTGTGTTGGAATTTCTACTTTTATAAACTGATATATAGTATTGGCAATAAGGCACGTGCTCGGTAGGCCTAACTGAAAGTCAATGAGCTAAGTTTGGGTTGACCGAGCCTCAGGCCCAGGTTGTCTAGACCATCCTTGCCTGAGGCCCAAAGGGTAACGACAAAATGACATCGTTTTGCCCAAAACAACATCATTTTTTAATTTTTTATAACATAAAAATTCAGACTAGGTAGTCTCATATTTAGGCATCCTTATTAATTTATAGCCTAATTTATTTTACCAATTGTTTATAGAACTTCTCTTGATGAGTTATTTTGTCTAGAAAGGTTCTAAAATTTCTTTTGTCTCATGTAGCTGTGACTGCCAAAGAGAAAGCTGACCAAAAGCATTTACTAGCAATGTTGTTTCTATAGTTTAATCGCTAGGTTTGGATGTTGTCCATGTTATCTATTTTAGCAATTAATGTGCATTTGTTGAGCAGTTCCCTCCATATGTCTCTAATGTAGTGTCATTTGAAGAATAAATGTTCACTAGGTTCCTCTGCATCTCTACATAAACAATACCAGTTGCTGAGCTGTGTGTATTTGGCAATTTTGTCAACTGTTCTTAACCTGCCTTTCATAGAAATCTATAAAGTGAACACTGCTCAAGGTGTAACTTTGGTTTATGAAAGCTTATGACATTGATTGAAAAGTAACTTCTTGCAAGAAGAATTTAAGAATTTCTCATCATGTGAGTGTCGCCAAATATATTTTTCAGTCTCCATATTGCATTAAGTCCCAAAGATTTTTTAGAAAGTGAGTTAGATATTGTTGTGTTCTAAAATTTTTCTTTACAATGTAATGTTATAGCTATCTAAGCATATAAGGGAATTCACCTATTTAGGGAGTCAGCCACATTGGAATTGATCAATGGTCCTATAGAAAGCCAATTATCATACCAAAAACTAATGAACTTCCTATTACCTATCAAAGCAATGAAGTTAGTCCTGTACTTGTCCCTCAGCTTTAGAATGGCCTTAAGGGTAGTAGTGGGAAAGTATGATCAGTTTATTGCCTAGATGCTCCTATTCTTGAGAAAGTAGCTATGGATCCCTTTACACTACAGAGATTGCTTATCGTCCATTAGTCTCCAAAGCTTTTTTGTGAGTAAGATTGAGTTCATAGTTTTAATGAAAAAAATCCCCAAACCATCTTGATTCCTAGGTGTGCAGATTTCTCTATATTTCACCATAACTTTACATTTTTTCTCCTGACTACCAGTTCATAAGAAGTTATTGAACGTACTATCAATACTTGTAAGATTGAAACTGAAAAAGCTAAGTGGGCAGCCCAATAGTTGTTGATGGAGTTGAGGATCGAGTTAATAAGATGTATTCTTCCTACTCTTGAAGGTTTTTGGAGATCTAAGTTGAAATTCTGATTTGTAATTTATCAATAATTTCAATACAATCCCTTGCTTTCAATCAGTGAGGGGAAATGGGGATGCCTAAGTATTTCATTAGGAATTCTTCTAAATGAAAACCAATTAAGGTTGAAATCAGATGTTGGAGATCCGTGGCACTCTTAGATATAAATATATTGCTTTTGGATCAGTTTACTTAGAATTAGAAGACTCTTTGGAACATCTTTAGAGCTTTAATGAAGGTGGAACTAGAGATGACATCAACTTTTGAGAGTAAAATCAAGTCATCTATAAAACAAAGATTGATTAGTTTAAATTTGCCACACTTTGAGTGATATATGAAGTCCTTTATCTTGACACTACATTCTCAATGATCTTATAGAGAGATTGCATCACCAAGGCAAAGATGTACAGAGATAAAGGATCTCCTTGTCTGATCCCTTCGCTACTTTGAGAAATCATGTTAGGTTTTCCATTCACCAAGATGCTATATGAAGAAGTCATCAAACATTGCTCAACCCACTATATGAAAATACCTAAAAATTCCATAGTCTTTAAAATATTTTTGATGAAACTCCAATACACATTGTCATATGTTTTCTTGAGGTCAGTTTTGACACAAAAACTGGGTTTGCTTTTCCTCTTTGAGTAATTGGTGATGAGTTCTTGAAGTATTAAAATATTATCAATAATTATTGTACCAGGTATATATGCACCTTGAGTGTAGCTAATATTATTATGAAGAACTTCTATAAGCCTTTGAGGTATAAGTTTGGAAATGATTTTATAAAGGAATCGTAAATGTACCTTTATTAAAGAATTCCATAATAGTTTCTAAAACCATATTACCATTTAGGGAACAAGTTTTCGTAAAAAACTTGACATTGACGGGATTTAGTCAAGGAGCTTTGAGGGGATGGAGAGATGTAATTGTTTTTTAATCTTCTACAGTGAAATAGATATGGCTAATTGAGTTGCATCTTTTGGTTAAATAGAGTATTTTAGGATTTGATTGAGAAATTGCTTAAATGAGTGTGCATCTAAAGGTTTGCATATAAGCTCCTTGTATAAGCTGAGTTTGAGAATCAAGGACAATATTGTTGTGATTGATTAAGATAATTGTATTTTTCCTTGTGAAATACTAAAGTGTTTCTGTCTTTATGTTTCATCCATTCCACTCTTGCTCTTTGTTTGGATAAGAAATAATCAAATAACAGTGCTTGGGAATAGTTATGTAATGCTTCCCTTTCCCTTGCTTCAATTCTCTAATTTCTATGATTAATGTATCGAAGTTGTTGTATAGTTTCCAACTCCTTTCCAATTGTGTTAATAAGGTGGTATGTTGCCAATATTAGCATTGTAAAGAATCTTCATTTCCTATTTGATTAGTTACAATTTCTTTAAATAAATAAACTGCTTAGATCCTTGAATGTTAGACCTTAATGCAGTCCATAATTGTAATAGCTCGTTTTCTGTAATAAGAGTTAGAACCTTAGATTATTGCATATGAGTCAAATCATTTTAACATTCATGAAATGCATTTCATTCATATGCATATCATTAGCATACACACATGAATTATGATATCATACATATTGCAAAGACAATATATACACTCAATTGACATATTCTGGGGTATGGAAGGTTTAAAATGATCATGATTTGAATTGTATATTGTTTATGTCTTTAATTTTAGTTTAACGGACTACAATTAGTAAAATTGGAATTTATTGTTACAATTAGAAAATTGATGAATTAAAATGTACATTTGGTCTAGGAAAAATGCCAAGTGGTAAGACAAATTGACACATGAAAAATTAGGATGACTAAGTCTATGAAATAAGTGACAAATGTCATAGATAAATGAGTGACATTTGGCTTGAGTGACTAATTGACAAATGGCAGCAATGATTGAGTGACAAGTGGACTAGTAATTAGGTGACATTTGGTAGCTTATGGAAGGGATAAATGGCTTACATGCTTAAGGACATGTGTGAAGTAGTATGGTTACATCTAACACCTTAGGAGTAATGTTGTTGCTGTGTTGTTTCAACCTAGCTCATTCTTCCTCTCTTCTCATCTCTCACCATCAAAACTTGATTCTATCTCCCCTTCTTGTGTTTTTCTTAAAGTTATGCTAAACTACCACACCAAACACTTGCTTTTTCCCTTCACAAAATAGCTAAAGAACCAGCTGATTGTTATTGTTTTATCATAGCCGAAAGTCATCTAATCCTACCTTGAATTTGTGATGATCTTGCATGCATGGAGGACTAGGTTAACTAGATGAATTCAGTTGGAATTGGAAGCTAAATAAGTAAGTAAAGTGTTTTTTCTTTATGGCATATTATAATAGAAATATTATGATGACTGAATTGGGATAGATTGTGTATGATGTTGATGTTGAAGATGTGCTAGAAAATAGAGAATGAATGGATACTTTTCTAGTCTGTTTTTACATATATGAAAATGGTAGTCTATGGAATATTGTATGGATTATTTGGATTTGAAGAATAATTGATGAGGAATTCATGCTAAATATAGGTGTTATTAAGATGTTTCTAAATCTAAAAAAAATGAGTTGTGGGTGTGTTGTAAAAAAAATGAATGTTGAAGGCATTAGTGAGCAGAATTTTGTAAGCCGTAATGTAACCAATATGGAAGTTAAATTAACCTGAAATGAAGTAGCCTTAAAGAACATGAAATATGTAAATTTTCAAATGTTAATGATGTCTTTAATCTTCTTAAATTCGTAAGGTATTGAAGGTAGTATAGTTACACATATTAGTGATGTTGATGACAAATTCTGGAATTTTAATTTCAGCCTTATGTACATGTTGAACCAGCTGGGAAATTTCACTCTAAATTGGTACATTTGGACTTGATTAAGGTGAGGAATGAGTCTAGAATGTTACTTGATTAATTGGTTAAGAGCTTGACAAGTTTATGTAGTTAATTGATGTCATTATCTAAAGAATGGACTGTTTTGATGTGTTGAGTTCAGATCTGGAAATTCTGATTTGTTAAAGGAATAAATGAGTTCTTTTAATGCAAACATGATCTCAAAAGAAATGAGAAATTTGTATAAGGTATGGATGAATGAGCATTGAATAACATAAGGTAATTATGAATGAAAATTGGGTAAATGTATGAGTATATGTTGTTGGAAAAAAAGTTTGGTAAATGTATAGATTTAGCTTGCTAAAATCAATATTTAAAATAACAATTATTTGTGTATTATAAGAGGCTTTTGATCATGGAAATGTTCAAGGATAAGTGTAAAGTATGGTTGATGAATTTTAGAGTAAATCAAGCTAACTTAAGGTTACAAACTTGATTGTAAAATGGTAGTATACAAAATATGATGTTTGAAAGGTCAAAATTTATGAATAATTACATACCTAGAAAGGTCAATTGAGCATGCATTGAATATAACACATATACATGTGTACGATTGAGTAGTTATTTGATTAAACAGTTAATAATGTGTACATATGTATTTATTGCATAATTTAGAATAACAAATTGATTGACAACTTCCAGATATTGCCAGCTTGTCTAGGTACTAGCTATTTGGAGCATACTGTAAGTAACCTAGATATGTGACCTCGATTAGAAATGTGTTCTTTTCATATTGTCTTGATTAAACTTGATTTCTCTATGTTGAATCAATATTGATATAATTGTGACATTGATGATTCTTGACAATTGGGACTGTATTGGGAGTGTTTTTTATTTGAATGTGAATAAGGAAAATGAATTCTCAACTATGTGTTGAATGCCGGACATAGATTCGATGAATTGTGGTAATTGAATATGTTTCTTGATTGAAAGTGATTGATGATATATTATGTTAAAATGTTGCACTTCATTACATGAATATGCATGTTCACATAAAGGAGTTATTATCGGAGTAGCCAACGTGAAAAGAACTTTAAGCTCAGACATGCGTACACAGAGTCTCAGGCTCAGCATTTAATAAACCTAGTATCCACAATGAGTATGGGACAATACCAAAATGAGCTCAGTATCCACTACAAATACAGGATTGATAACTAATAAATAGGCACTCGGTCACAAAAAAGTAAAAGTAAAAGTGAGTCTCATTTGCATTTGCATTTGTATCTTTACATATCTTTGTGAAATTGTTTGCAAATGAATGCTGATTTATATTTAGATAACATTGTGAAATGCCTATGAACTTGATGTTGATATGAAGAATTGTGATAAATGATTGAAATGCTCTGAGATAATGTTGAACCCTACTACTGTAGGTACATACCGAAACACCCAGAGGACATTTAACCTATGAAAATGGCACACTAGAGCAGTCACTATAATCACTTAATATGGCACCATCTATCTTTATTCTTTTATAAGACATCATTAAGAAAGTCATAATATTTTAAAACGAAAATTTCCTCATTTCATTTCATAAATCTGAACCTATTTACATTGTAGCTTTTAAACACCTATACATGTACATTATCATATCCTAATACAATATATGCTACATGAAAGAGGAAATTACACAAAAAATCTATCTAATCTTTCGAATTTCAGTTGACCGACCTTTGAGTCATTTCTTCTTCTTCCCAAAAGTATAAGACTATTCTTCTTGTAGCATATCTCAGTAGCTAAAGCCCTCTATCTGAGTCCTAAAAAATCAACGTTGCAATTTTAGTGAGTTTTGTGAACTCAATGAGGAAACCATCAATGATGGTTCACTCAATTCATACAACACATCACACATGTAAACAAATAATTCACCTCTTTGCATAAAGTATCACATATCACATTCTCATTTGAATAAAAGACAACCCTACATTTCAATCAGTTGAATATATGTATTAAAATGTATATGAAATGCTCATGTGACTCCTTTCCAATTATTACGTTATTTTGACCGAGTGCCTAAATTGTCACGTATCTATTGTGGATACTGGGCTCATTGATATTGTCCCTTATCTGTTGGGGATACACGGCATATTTTACATAGTGAGCCTTTGGCTCTTAATCTCATTTGGAGCTTTAAGCTCATTTTCAGTGGCTACTCAGGTCACAACTCTTACTATTTGATCATGCATTCATGTATGGAATGCATCTCTCATATTCAAACAATCATGTCAAGAAGCACTTATTTTGTCACATTCACATACAAGTAACATTTCAATATCACATTCATGCATCAAGTCTCGGACCTTCATTTTTCGGCATCAACATAATCAAATCACATTCATATCATCATTCAAAACATATTTTAAAGCAATAATTAATCGAGTGAAACCGTCTAGGTTACTTACAAATTGCTCCCGAAGCTAACTCCTAGAAGTTTCAACAACGTCTGGTTATTGACGTTCCAGTTGTTCCTCTATAATATACAATACATATACATATCACAATTTTGCACAATTTCATAAATATTCATTGATGCACATTTATGTATATGAAATATGCACAATATATGCTCATGACAATCTCGGATATTTCTCTATTATTCTCATCACATAAACATTCTTATTTCAAAACTTATAGAAGTATCATTTATACTTATGGTTTATGCCTCAATAAAACCATTAGAATCACAATTCATAACTCATTTGGTCAAATTCAGATTTTTCCTGGAACATACCTTCGGGTCTACTATACATGATCAATTTGACAGTTAAAATGAAGTAATTTGGCTATAATTTCTTCTAATAAATTGTTCTCCTATCTCTTAAGTTTCTAATGACACCAATATCATTCAATTTGGTTTAGTACTCTGAAAGTTATACTCCAAATATTTTTGGATTGTTCTTATACTAAAACAGTGCCCTGTACTTAATTTCCATCCAGAAATTTGAAATTCTTAGAGAGTGAATTAAAACTTGATTTTTGCATAAAATTAGTAGCCCTATATCTCTAGTGTACTCCAAATCAAAAATCATTGCATTTAGATAACTACAGAACAAGATATTGTCAAAAAACCAAAGCATGTTTAATGAAAATACTCCATTCATCAATTTTCCGGTACTACTCATCATTTTTGTCCCAAATTTATCACTCAATCTCTCCCAAATGATTTCAGATGGTTATAATTCTTGGTGGAGATGTAGAACAACGTGTTTTGAATCTGTTGGTTTAAATCCCATGTCATTTGGAGCTCAGGAGAAGAATATGGCCAAAAGATCAAAGGATGTTCAAACTGTCTCCATCCATAGAAGTCACGATCGTGCAGAAGCACGATCATGAGACTCCAGACTATAGCAAAAAGTCACGATTGTGCTTCCCCAATTTTTTCACAAAGGGCACGATCGTGTAGAAGCATGATTGTGCTTCTTCATCTTCTTCTGAATCTCTACAATTTTTCTTCTTCTTTCTTTTCTTTTAAACCAACTTCTCTAACTTGATTATACTCTCATTTTCTCTTCATTTTCGACTCTCATTTAACTCAAAACATTCATAAATAGATCAAAACCGAAAATCAACACCAAATATCAAAAACCAAAAAATCTTTCACGCATCTCTTCATTTTCTGCACTTTCCTTTTTTTTTGCATTTTGTTCATCATCTTCTTTTTTTTCTTTATCTAACATTTCTAATTTATATCTATCCCATTTTCAACTTCAATTAAATTTAAATAATTCACAAACAAAGCCAAAATCCCATATTAAAACTCAAATATTAAAAGTAGAAAAATCCATTCACGCATATCACCATTTTACTGCACTATTTCACTTTCATTATTCTACATATTCAATTTCTACATTCTCTTCATTTCTTCATCAAACATTCATTTTAATCAATCTTTCTCATATCCAAACATCACCATACACCTATCTCTTAACTCTAAATTCCTTTTTTTTAATCATTTCTAAAAACACTCAAAACTATTCACATACAGAAATAGAGCATTAAATCTATTTTCTTCAAAAAAATTGCATCAATTTCATACATATTTCCATTGATCTTTCAACTCCAAAAATCATTTCCACACTACCTTATAACATATTGATCATCAAAACCAAAAAATCAACATATCCACATTTTCATACTATATTCACGGTGAACATGAAAAATGTCTATATTCTTATGATTATGAAATATTAAAAAATCACCATTTTTGTTTCATAATCCAAAAACTATAAAGGATTAACAAGATGCTTACTTGATAAAAGTCTAAAAGTTTCAAAAACTCAAAAAATCCCTAACTCTCATCCACCCACGTACATCATCTTAAAGGTGGATTGGGTTAGGTTTTTCTTGAGACAAAAGAAATTGATAACAAAGTTGGGAGTAGCAAAAATGATAGATGAAAACAAGGTCTTTCTTTGGTGAAGGTTCGGTGAGTCAAGATCCAAAGAAGAAGAAGCTTAAAAACTAAGGATAAGTCAAAATCCAATATTGTAACTTAGTCTTTCAAAGTTAAGAAAAATGTGACTTTGGACTTGGACACTTGTCCAAGTTCTAAAACCTTAGCTAGTTTCCCAACTAACTAGTTCTTACTGAACTAGTCCCATAACTCCCATCTTTTTATTCCAATTATCTCTAAAATTTTCAATAACATCTTCTCACAAATTCTAAAGTCATCTATAAAATTCTTCAATATCATTTAACTCATTTCTATTTCCATTCATCAATTTACTTGCAAAATGACATTTTTTCCTAATTAAATAATATCTAACCATTTCGAAAATTTTTCCTAAGATGCCC
>JANSVB020000189.1:2339536-2351285 GCA_025504935.2 Erythroxylum haughtii
GCCGTTATGCTGCCGAAATTTTGGTAAAATGGGTATAAAAATGAGTTTTGGGATTTATATGAATGTATAAGAAAATGATTATGAATTGAGAATTTGATTGAGGATAATTTCCAAGAAAAGGGAAATTGTATGGAATTGCATGAGTTTGAATAAAGATGGCTATAAGAAAAAGAAAAAAAATTATACCGGATTGAGAATGTCTTAAGGTTTCCAACGTGACCAATTTGTTTTGTTTACCACGTTTGTGTTATCGGATGTCGGGTCCGTTTTGCTAAATTTTTGTTCCGCTTTCACTTTGCGATTCGATTTCGTTTTTGCTATTGGTTTCCGCATTTTGCTATTCGTGTCGCCGTCAGATTTGAATTATCCGATGTGCATTCGCTTTATTTTCGACCACTTTTGTTACGTTTCTTCCGATTGGGATCCGGCCTCCGGACTGGGTCCCAACAACAGAAGGATCAATAAGGTAACAGTGAAGAACAAGTATCCTTTGCCTCGGATAGATGACTTATTTGATCAGCTGCAAGGGGTGTAATCTTTTAGATAAGGGGGGATTATCTAGTCTAATTCTTAAATCCAAAGCAGTTGTAAGGATGACACTTCCATTGTTAAGAGTAGTTAAGAAGGTACCAATCAAAGCATTTTGGTACATATATAGGCAATGCCAAAAAGAGATATTCAAGTAGTATTTGGAATCCCATTTCTTTCATAGAGGGTGAGAACAAGTCTAATAGCACCAACATTGAGATGAGTATGATTATGGTCTCTCTAAAGAGAGATAAGTTCTTTGGGGATTTCTAATTTCACATATTGCTTTTTAGAGGTTTCTTTTAAACCACATCATTCTAGAAAGGAAATTTGAATGATCTCCTTTACTTTAGGATGATTGGTAGTGAGAATAGTATAAATTCTTCGAGTCCAAGAACAATTACAAGAATATTTATTGTATGGACTTAATAGGGAAGAAAAGTATCATTGATATGACTTTCCTCATGAATATGAGTAATTTCAACTAGGTTCTCTAGTCTATAAAGTTCTTTTAACATTTGAAGAAAGATTAGCTATAAATAAAGTAGAAGAACGATGAATAGGGCCTATAGGTAAGGATTCACTTATGGTATATAGATGAAAGTCTCCCTACTTACTATCATCAAGAATAATATAGTCACATTAATATAATAAATATAATGATTACTAAAATAATAAACATAACAATTTAGATTAACATGAGCAACTCTATGATTTACTAATATTTCATCACTGATTCAACATTTTTGTGGACAACATAGTTAGGCATTGAATCAAAAAAACCTATTGTAAATTGTGAATGGATGAATTTGGTTTTAAAAAATAAATTCGACTTAATTAGCACAAGTTGTTTCCTTTCCTAAAAATGTAGAAAAACCTAAGGGAACAATGGATGTTAGAAAATTACAACGAATGAAATGTTATCCAATTGATTTGCCTCTTTATTGTCACAAGAAACACATTACCTTGCTCTTTTGCTTTGTTCTTTCAAATACAGTGCTAGTCTCTTTCTATTTCACACAAAAAAATTTCAACTAAACATGATTGTTTTGGATGTCCGAAACCAAAATTCTTACCTTATTATCATGTCCTATTGAATTCATCTAATGACAACACATCACACAATCAACTGTCACGTATAAGCTAGCATTAAAAATTTATATCGATGAAATCCTAGATCACATATTGATAAATACCAAGTATTACCATTAATTTATATCACATCAATTTTCAATCATATTTTCATTACCAATGATGTACATGTTTCTAAACACAAAAATTAACAAATTTTGTCAATTTATCCATATTAATCTCCATGGAATCATATCATTTTGTTATTATAAAATTCTCCAATAAAAAGCCTACTATAATGTGTTTCAATTTCCATTTTAAAATGAATTGTGATTTTACTTACTTGCTGGTGGTGGATGTTTTTTCTTAATTTGTTGATAAATCATATCGTGTTACAAATAATTTTCTCTTTATTCATATTATTCTATAAAAAATAATATTTCAAATAATGATATATTTAATTCCTAAAAAGTGTGTTAATAATATTAATGGATAAGCAAGATGTTATGATTGCTCATCACCCAATTAAAAGAAAAAATGTAAGTTCTTAGTATTTCAGGTCATAACAAGTTAGGGTAGAAAAACTCTTGGAATAATTAGGTGGATCTCTAAAATCATATTTTAATTAAGATTAGAAGACATATCACACAAAATACTTACCCATTAATAATGAGTTGCAAATATTAATTTATAAAATTAAACCTATAAGAATGGAATCATCACAATTTTTACTCTTAAATACATAGAGGTTATAGTAATTCCTTGTTTGTAAGATGGCTTATACAATCTTAGATTGGAAATTTGGTTAACTTTTAGACTTTATTAATGGGAAATTAGCTCTTAAAGAGACAAAAGGCATAAATACAAATATCTAGGGAAATTTAATACTTCATTAATAGTGTAGTCTATAGTGTGTCATTAATAGCTTCATCAAGTGAGCCTTTAATTATGTTTTACCAAAAGAGCCTTTTCTTTTTCTAGTTTATGGTTGATTGTTGCTTACAAGTTGTATACCATTGGCTTAACTCTCTGAACTTCCCTTTAAAGATTGATGTAATGCCTTTTTAACTTTTAAAAAAATCCTACCCTTGAATGCTTAAATTTGCTTTTTTAATACATGAAATAAGAAGATGATGGGTATTTATCAGAGAATTAAGCTAATTATAGTCACATATTTCAATTTTTATAATTAATACACATTCTAATATTTACTTTTGTATTATAAATTTTTTATCTTTATCTAGATGTTTTATCTAAATTGATTTGAATAATATATAGATATTATGAGCAATATCCATATTTTTATAAAAATTTATCACTTAAAGATTTGATTGAGAACCAATTAGTTTTGGTACCACTTTATAATTTTCATGTTGCTCATATTTCTATTAGGCTATAAAAGGATTGATATCAACAAAATTGATATTGTTAATGACTTTTATTATAAAATATATTATATTTTCTTTTATTTGGAATTTTTGCATATCCAAAGCTTCTTTCTTCATTTTCACTTGGAAGAAGTGAAATTTTACTTGTATATTATTGGTTTCTAAATAAAATGTTCGATTCGTTACTAGATGCAAGGCATTATAACAATCATAAAATATTGATACAATATGTTGTTTACGTATCAGTTCTTTCAACATCAATTTCAACCATGTTGCTTCTTTAATATCTTGTTTAGCTACTACATATTTCACTTCTTTTGTTGAAGTAACCACAATCCATTGTAGTTGTAAAACCCATCTTACAACCCCATTAACAAGTACTGTCCCTCCTTGTATAAAAAGAGTGTACCAAGAGCTTATTCGCATATCATATAATAAGGAACCAAAATCTAAACTCCTTAGATTTTATGGGATGATAAGTTTACATGGTAGACGTTGAAGCCTAGTACTTCTTGGAGTCAGTGTTTGGCAAGTCCTAGTTTAAAGAGATCTTAATAGGCGTTATATTCTATACGTGCTTTGCTGAGTATAGCCCGACTTAGGCCCTGAAATGACTGTAGCTAAGGCTGTAGTTCATATCTTTCAATTTAGACTTAAGGATAGTATTTTTCTCCTATATTGCCTTAGTATTATTTAGCTTTAAAGTGCATATGAACTTTAGAATCATCTCCCAGTGGACTGATAATTAGATATCAAAGAAACTATAGCTAGCGTTGATGAGTATGGATAGATCCATCAAGGATTTTATGTTAATTAAAAAATATTCCTAAAATAAATAAGCTAGACTAATGATTATAATTGATTGAAGATTAAAATAATAAATAATAAATCTAAATACCAAAATAAAAAATTGATCAAGAAAAAAATCAATCTATAAATAAACTAGATTTAGGTAAAGTTTTTCCTAGGATTTTATTATACTCGAATTACCTTAATGTAATGAATACTTCTAGTTATTAGAGTAATAAAGGTTTTTAACTTATTTAAGATAAACAACTCTTACTTTTATATTAATTAATTGAAATCTCTTTCAAATCAAGATAACCAAAGAAAGCATTAATTCACTATATGAACTCTCTTGATAGGTTTTACCTAGCCTATGATGATATTTTGGCTTTCTCACAAATAGTTTATACTCAAACCTCTTTATCCATGTTGTGATCTAGTCATGTTATTGTTAGAGTGATGAAGAAACAGAATGTAACCAATATTAGAGTCATCTATAACTAGCATTAGTCTCACATGGACTAAAGTTTTAGAGTAAAACTAGTACTAGAGTTCAACGTATAACTAGTGTTGAACTCATTTTTGGTTTACTTAGTTTGCCTAAAATAATGTCGGTGCTAGATATGAACCAAGACAAGCACTGCTCATATGCTATTTATAAATATGGTTTATTTTGAGATATGATTTCATTATTTTTTGTGTCTATTTCCTTTCAAACCCTATTATTAGGATTTCATACATATAAAAGGCTTAGGGATGGTTATAATTGGAATAATTATGATATTATTGATTGTTCAAAATAAATAGAGAGTTTTTATTCCATCTTTTAGAATGACATAGTTTAAATTTCTTTAAAAACTTTAACTTTATCTAGCTTATTAGTACCAATCAAAACCGGAAGATCTTACCATTCCCAATCTTTCTTTTTTAAAGTGTGGAAATTCATATCTTGTTTCATGTGTTTTTGTCAATTTACATATTTATATATTTTTTTTAGAATGGTACTATATCATGTCATATGGATATTGCATCTCAAAGGTTATATCATAATTTAGAATCAGAGCTCAATTATACATTTAGGTTCATTTGTGATATCATTGTTTAGTTAATAAATATTAGTCATTATTTCTATATATCTTAAAAGTTCATTAAGAGCAATTTTTTTAAAGTTTGTGTTCCTTATTTCTTAAGTCTTAGAGAGAGAAACACTATTCACCTATCTCCTTTTTCGGCTACACCTTGATCTGCTGTCACTATTACTTCTCTACTAGCTCTCCCCTTCTACTACATTACCTTTTAGAGCTCTTGCCTTACCATTTTCTAGTTTCCTACCCATCATTCACTCCCCACTTTTCCCTTTTTGAACTGCATTACACCTTTCACTAAAATATGGATTTAGCTGATTTCCCACTACTGAATTCAAATTCCCGTCTCACCTAATAATGTCCTCTTGCTCCCCCTCCTAACTCCTCTCTAACCCTGGTTTCCAACAACCACACCGCCACCATTATACTTAAAACTTGGGCCCAGGTTGTTGGTGAAGCCACACCCGAAGTGAAAATATGCTATCAAATAACGCCATTGTCTCTCCTCCTTTTGAGATATTCAGAGTAGGTGTATCTAAATGGGAGTCGAACCTTGTGGGATTCTTCATTGATAAACGGGTGGCCTACTCTGTGATGTAACATTAGGCCATACATAATTGGAAAAACTTAAGATTGCAAAAGGTCCTCATTAACAGTGATGAAGTATTCTAGTTTTGATTTTCTAATACAGAGGATGCCAAAAGAGTGCTCCAAATTGGTCCTTAGCACATCCAGAACAGGCCACTTCTTCTGCAAATTTGGAGACCTATCATGAAAATGGCATATATCAATCAGGAAAATATACCCATCTGGATCAACCTACATGCCATCTCCATAGAATATTGGATCATTATTGGGGTTTAGTTATATTGCTAGCTATCTAGGTAAGCCTACTTGTTTGGACCAAGCAACTGTTAAAGTGAGGCAAGTTCAATTTTCAAAAATTTATTTTTTTGGTCTCTTATATGACTGATATGCCTGATAGCATAACAATTATCATATTAAGGTTTCTTATGCTTAGAGACCCCAACTTAATGTTAAGAAAATGTGGAAGCCAATAAGTTGACTATATAATTCATAGGGATATGAAGAAGTTATGGGGCCTACTTTTGAAATAGAAGCACAATTTGAAGTACCAACACTTATTTTGATAGGGGAAACTATTATAGAGATTGAAACAGAAGCACAACCTGATATGACGCCTACCCCTCAACTATCTTTGCAATCACAACCTCCCACTGCTAACAATGTTAACACTTTGGTTAAGGTTGACAGACACTCTTTGAATGTTTCAACATCTACTATGATACCTATAAAAGGCAAACCTGATAAAAAGTACTCAAATTAAACCTAGCAAGAATTCTAATGTGGATGAGTTTCAAACGACTGTTAAAAGGTGGTTCAACAAGAAGAAAAAGGTTCCCATTGGGGAAACCAAACCATGTCTATAATTGTTTGGAAAATTAGGGGGCTAATGCCCCTCACAACAAGCTTTTTATGAGGAACTTCTCCTCCATAATAAAGCTTTCATATCTGGTTTCTTGGAAACCTAAATAAAGTCCACAAACTGCAACATTCTCTATTTTTGGCCTAGTAATTGGAACTTGCTATCCAATTATAACCATAATCCTAATGGTAGAATCTTAGTTATTTATAATACCTTAGAAATCACTAGCACTATTGACTTCACTACTAATCAGATGCTACACCTTGAAGTCATCCAGAAGGAATCAAGTATGTCCTTCTACACTACTTTCATATACCCTCATAACATTGCTTATCAACGATTTGCTTTATGCAGCCAACTTAAATCCTCAGCAACTGTTATTTCTCAACCCTAAATTATAAATGGAGATTTCAATGATTTCATTAACCTTCAAGAAGCACAAGGAGCTAGATATGTTGGAATACCTTATAACGAGAAGAGACAGCGCTTGGCTAATATCCAAGTCACAGATATCCCTTAGGGGGTAATTTTTTCTCCTAGTGTAATAATCAAGAAGGTGATAACTTCATTTAGAAGAAGTTTGATTGATGCTTGGCCAACTAGATGTGGTTAACAACCTATTCCAATTTCTACTCTCACTTTAATAACCAATGTATTTTAGATCATTCAGCTATAACAATATACCTATCTTTAGAAAGAGCTAGATTTCTTTTCAGATTCAACAACCTACTACTTGAACTTGCTGAATTTGATGTATTCTGAAAGCCTTATGTACACATTTTCAAGGTTCCAAACAATTCATTCTTGTGAGGAAGTTCTCCCTTACTAAACAAGAAATGAAGGAGTTATTTAAAAACAACATCAGGAATACCTATCCTTTGTTGACCAATGCACAAGTAGCTTTGGACAGAATCCAAACTCTACTCTAAGATGATCCATCCTCTCTATTCTTAATAAACCAGGAATGATCAACTATTCAACACCTTTCTATAGCTCTTACCTATTATTACTCCTTAACGATAGAAAGATCATGAGTAACATGATTGAAAGGGAAGTTGATAGAAACACTGCTTACTTCCATAGAAGGTCATCTCCAGGGAAAACGACAATCAAATCATCTCATTGATGCAGAACAATCAATTATTAAACTCTCAAACCTCCTTATTGCATAAAACATATGATTATTTTTCTCAGCTTTTGACAACCCTATCATAGGCTACATCTTCTCAACATTTTTTAAAGGAACTTATGCAGTGTCAAATACCATAAATTAAAGCCGATGAGCTAACTTAACTTGTCACCAACTAAGAAATTGATGTAATGTTGAAAACCTTGAACCCCCAAATCCCCTAGTCCGAATGGCTTCAATCCAATCTTCTACAACAAGGCTTGACACCTTCTTTAGCTTACTGTGACAACTTTAGTTCTTGAATTCATCAACAAGAGAAAGCTATTGACAAAATTTAATTGTACCTTTATCACTTTGGTGCCTAAATCTGGTGAGCATGTCATTTTCTTTAATTTTAGGCCCATATCTTGTTGTAATATCATTTACAAAATCATTTCAAAGGTGTTAGCTCAAAGGTTGAAGAAATTCCTAGCCAATTATATTGAATTATCATAAGGGCCTTCCATTTCTAAAAGAATTATAGGAGACAATATATTTCTTCTATAAGAACTCATCAAATCCTATGGCTACATAAAAGGAAGAAAGAATCGTTTTCTCAAAGTAGACATCAGAAAAGTGTTTGATAGTGTTGACTGGTAGTTTATACTCAATACACATGGGCTTTGAATTTTCCTCCAACTTTCCTACAATGGATAACTAAATGTATCACCAACCCCACCAATAAAATTATGGTGAATGGACTACCTAACATGCATTTCAAGAGCTATAGGGGGATTCAACAAGGTGACCCCTTATCCCTATATCTTTTCACTCTTGTCATAGAAGTGTTTAATAGAACTCTAAAGGTAGTTATTGCATATACTAATGCTTTTAGGTATCACTCTAAATGCACCAGCCTGAGGATTACTAACCTTATCTTTACAGATGACCTTGTTTTACTTTTAAAAACTAATTAGATATGAGTCACTATGATGAAATCTCTTATAATCTTCAACATACTATCGAGTTTGGAGGCTAATTTTGCAAAAATTAGCTTCATATTATCCAAATCTACTTTGTGGAGTGAAACAACAATACATTCTATCCCAGGTTTCAAATTTCAAGCCCTCCTAGTGGTGTATCTTAGCATTCCTATTACTAACTCTAACCTTATTGTTGCTAACTTCTACTTACTGGTTGAAAGGATCAAAAGCAAAATTGCTAATTGGAGCACCAAAATTCTAGCTATTGCAGGAAGATTGTAGCTCATTTCCTTAATATTGAATTGTGTAATGTGTTTTGGGTTACTTACTTGGTCATTCCCAAGAAAATTATTAAAACCATAGAGAGGTTTTTTAACAACTTTTTGTGGAATGGATATGAAGATTCTGTCAAAAGGGTTAGAATGCAATGGAAATATATATGTCTACCACAAGAAAATGGGGGCCTTGGACTCGTATCGTTGAAGCTGTTGAAGACTGTAATGTTGGCCAAAAGACTATGGAGGTTGATAATGGATAAACAAGCTTTTTGGTGTCAATAGATGCATAGTTTCTTCATAAAAGGGAAAAGCATTTAGAGTATTCAAAGTAAATTAAACTTCTCATCCACATGGAGGGCCATCCTATGAACAATGGAACTTATGAGGCATGAACATATCACCATTACTAGAAATGGCCAAACAACTCATTTTTGGTTTGATAGTTAGTTGTCTAGTGGCCCGTTACATAATCTATAAGGTAGGTAGAGACTCAAAATAGTCTTACATTTAGAAATCACTATAGCACTGGCTTTAAACCATTGGAGTGTATTTGATCATAATGTAGTACCAACTTCCATCTATCTCGAGCTATTCCAAACCAATCTACATGAAGATGAGGACAGAATTATCTAGCAGCAATCTAGGAATGAGACCTTCCCTAGTAAATCTAGTCAGGAATTACTTCAAAGGCAGCATATCCTTCTTCCTTAGACTAGAGTGTTCTAGGTAAAGCACTTTGTAGATGGATATGAAATTATGTCTACCAATAGTTCACAAGTTGATCGTGCGTTGCTATGCTAGTCAAAATAAAATAACTAGACCTACTACTATAGCAGTGGTGAGTCTAGGTTGATCCCACAGAGAGTGTGTGTAAAATTTATGAAATGAAATTAACCAATATTTAGACTTAATGGGGGGTTTTGGATTTTTGAAAAAAGAAAATAAAATGAAAAACAAATTAAAGAAAACATGCAAAAAATGATATAGGTGGGAAATTCAATAGGGACTCGATTCTTTGATTCAATCTTAGCCTACATCCTAATTAAGCATATTTCATTAATTTGTTGTTCTTTAACCTCTCCTAGCAACTATTAATCATGGGTTAACAATTAACCCGAGTTTTCCCTTAGGTTTTGGTTAATCAAGATATGATTGTTAATTAAACCTAACCATCGAAAAGCCTAGGATACGATCTCTAGATTTAGTTAGGCAATAGCATTACGAACTAGGAAAACTGATTAATTAAAGCAACGACCACATACGATGCATCATTTAAGCTAGGTCATGTTATCCCTAATGCTTACAAATCATTAGTCGCTACGTATAAATTTCAACATAACAATTACAGATTATATCAAAATTCTAACAATGGGTTTGCAATTAACGATTTAATGAATACATTAAAATCATCATCTCACAATACCCAATGGGTTTATACACAATTAACTAATCAATAACAAAAATTCGATTATCCATACATAATGCCCAAATTAATTAACATAGGCTAACACAATCAATTTCTAATGAGAGAAAGAAATAACAAAATAATAAAAAATACTTAACCCAAGTCATCGATGTCGATGTTGCCTCCGAACCAGTGTCAAGATGCCTAGCCCTTCATGGGTCTTTCCCGAAAAACAATTACTTTAGCCGAAGCCCTTTTTGGTTATCCCTCACGCTACTCTCATTGCGTTAAACACACGCAGCTCTCCTCTCAATTTGTTTGCCCCTCTGCGCCTCCATTGTAGCTTCCATTGTAAATTGATTGGATGAATAAGATGGGGAGGGGGGGCTTCATTATTCTCCACTGTTCACACACAATACCCCTGCTATCTCACAACTCCTCGTCTCCTGTGTTTTAAGTAAAACGCATGCGTGTCTGCGTTTAACGTACAATGTCTGCGTTCTATGCTCTACTGTTTCTTCTAGCCATTTGCTCCAACGTTTTGCTGTGTCTTTTTATACAACTCCTTAGACGTTGCTTGCTCAGTTGCTTCTTGGAACTTTTCTTTGTTTCCATTGTCATTTTGATATTTTACTTTATCCACCTTATTTTTCTAACTGCTATAGTTCCACTTCTTTTGGGCTAAATTTGTTCACTTCTTGCTCTATGAAGACAAGTAAAAATTAATCTTCAAAAAATGACCCATATGTCATGCTTTCGACTCACTTTAATTTTTTTACTTCTAAATTGTACCTAAAATCACATATAAATTAAAGTGAGTATCTTAAGCATTTTTGCATCATTAATCGCTAAGTGTAAATGATTAAATATATCAACAATTAAACACATATCAAATTCCCTCACACTTAGCTTTTGACCGTCCTCAAGTAAAACATCAAAATTAAGCTCATTGACCCAAAACATTGACTTAATTTTCATATTTTGCCAAGATTATATAATCATAGGCAAAGATAAATGACTTTCAAAAATCATAGCAAGATGTCAATATTCTAAGCTTTTACTCATGATCAATCAACATTCAATATCTTTAAAAACTGAGTAATCTAATGGTAGACTCAAAAAATGTGTTTAACTAAAATATATCCATGGGTACACTCAACACCATTCATGATCATGAAATCCATAATTTTGCATATCATTGCATTTCTCCACCACTAATGTTCACGTGCAAAATCACAAATCAAAGGACTTTTTAGGGTTGTAATGTGGGCAAAGGTGAGGTGAGATATATTTAGGTCAAGTAACATGCAAGTCATCAAAGCTAGTGAAACAAAGCAACACTCATCACAAACTAGGTACCGTCAGCTATGACGAATACAACATTTATATTTCACAATCTCATTCAGCTCTCATACACAAACCACATGAAGCATATATTAATTTGAAGGAATCACTCATAAAATTTATGCCAATGAAATCACAAGAGTGAACCTTCCAAGCCAACTTCTACCTCATATTTAACATACTAACACATTCATTACAACTCTAGGAAGATGCATAAACCATAAATAACTTTTCAACACATATGCAATTCTTCCTTGATATATTTATTTTAAGCAACTTTTTTTCATTCTTCTTTTATTTTATTTTATTTTCTCTTCTTTTTTCTT
>JANSVB020000189.1:2418100-2428941 GCA_025504935.2 Erythroxylum haughtii
AGAGACCTAGATCTACAAGTTATATGAAGGAGCCGAGCTGCAATTTAACCTATAAGATTTTCAATTTCTGACATGAAATCGGATATAGCATTCTTGGTCTGTTTCTTTTAAAACAATATTTTGGTCATAACTTCTTCATTTCTAATCCAAATTGAGCGTTTTCAGTGTTGTTAGAATCGTTAGGATATGAGGAACAAATTTTCTTATAGCCGATCTGAATCTTTCTATTTGAGGTTTCCCAAATTGTGATCAGGAAGTTGTCAGTTTTGGGTCTTCTATGCTTGTGTGTTTCCGAATGTTGGGCCTCGGAGACGGGGTCCAACATAAACTTTTGTGGCACAATGTGATCGATGCCATAGAATAGGTAATAGCTCCAAAATAGATGAGATACCTTTATCTAACATTTTAAAAGTGGAAGTCTTCGATGTATGAGGCATCAACTTTATGGGTCCTTTCTTGTCTTCAATGGAAAACATGTACATTTTAGTGGGAGTAGATTATGTCTCGCATTGGGCTAAAGCAGTGACATCTCCAACCAATAATGGAAAAGTTGTGCAAAAGTTTATCAAACGGTTATTCAATCAATTTGGAGTGCCACGTACGATAATAAGTGATAGAGGTACACATTTTTGCAACAGATCTTTTGATGCCCTTTCAAAAAGATATGAGATGCACCACCATATTGCTATACCTTACCATTTGCAGACTAATGGCTAAGTGGAAGTTGTCAACTAAGAGCTGAAACAAATTTTAGAAAAGATGGTGAATAGTTTCAGAAAGGATTATGCAATAAAGCTAGATGATGCCTTATTGGCTTATAGGACTACTTTCAAAACACCTATCAGAACAACTCCTTATAGGCTTGTATACAAAAAAGTTTGTCATTTGTCAGTTGAACTAGAACATCAGGCATACTAGGCAATAAAAGCATTAAATTTTTATTGGAAGTAAGTAGTTGAAAAGCGACTTCTATAATTGGACAAACTTGAAGGGTTCTGTTATAATGTGTACGAAAACGCCAAACTCTACTAGGAAAAGGTAAATAAATGACACAATTATCTTCTTAAACAAAAGAAATTTAAAGTAGGAGATGTAGTTATGCTAAAATCTCGATGGAGTGGACCTTTTACAGTCATTAAAGTTTTCGATCATAGAGCTCAAACTAGAAAATGCTAATAAGGAAACTTTTAAAGTCAATGGGCATCGTTGCAATCTATATCTCAGAAGAGTGATTCCCAAGGACAAGGAAGTGATTTCCTTTTGTTCAAAAAATTAAGACGCCTTCCACAAATGTAAGGTCAAGCTAATGGCCATAAATTAGCACGTTCAGTAGTTCAATTGAAATTGTTATATTTAGTTAAGAGTTGTTTTAAATTTTAAATAAAACTTTAGCAATTTAAATTGATCTGGGATCACTAATTCTCTCACTCTCTTTAATCAATTCTAAGATAAGACAACAATCTCAAGCGTCTAGTAGATTTGTTCTCAGTCCCTCACCATCCCCAGCCCCATTAGCTTGAGGCTTTGTTTCTAACCCTTTTCTTTTAAAATTAGTATTTAGTATTTAGTATTTATTTTTATTTTTGTTTTATTTTATTTGATGTTTCTTCCTTCTATGTGTATTTGTTTGTCTCCTTCTCACATTGAGGACAACGTGTTGTTCAAGTGTGGGGAGGGTTGTGTGTTTTACTTTGAGTGTGAATTTTGCACATTATATGATAGTTTGTTAGGTTGTATATTGTGAATTGTGTGAATGTGTCGATGGCTTAGATGGAATGAAATTGATTTAATTTTGATCATAATATATTAGGTTTGAAAAGTCATTAGCTCGCGAAATTAGTGAGTTGGGTTCTTTGGCTAAATATGTAATTTAATTAGGATTTAGTGTTAGATTATCACCCTATAAGTTGTCACATTCATTTATAATTTTAGGACTTTCAACTAAAGTAGCTTTGCTAATATTTGTTTCATAAAATAAGTAGCCAAAGTAGCAAAGTCAACATTACAAAATAATTAAAAATGTTTGTAAATTTTAAATAAATAACTATTCCACTGGCTTTCGGGTTATGAATAGAGCCAGTAGCTAGTTGAGAATGTGATGTAGTCGAGTAACCGGATCGACACGCATCAAAAGGCTATAAAGACGTTCCAACCAAGCAACTTAATAAAAACATGAATTAGTCGAGTAACCGGATCGAAATTTATCACTAATGTTTCCCTCCGTGTAAAAAGACTAGGTCTATGTCCATAAAAAGTAATAAAATTGGTTTTTAATAAAACCTATTGAAATTGGAAGTAGCTTAACTTTTCATGAAAACATACCTAGGAGTAGTTATAGAGTTTGAATGAGCAAATAATTATTAACGTGTGTGTACAATTGAAAAGGGTGAATAATTTGACATTTGGGTCTTGATTAATATGTATATTTAGTCCAGAGCTCCAAGATGTAGATTTTGCATGTTAATAATATGGAATAACTTGAATGATTGTGTTTAGAATTAAACTTGTTTTATGAAGTAGAAGTCATTGTCTCATTATTGCAATGTGTGCTTTGTGATTTTGTGTTGTTTGTTGTTTTTTTTTTGTCTGAGGATAAGCAAACGTTTAAGTGTGGATATGTCGATAAGTGTAAATTGCATCGTGTTTTAGGGCATAGTTTCATATGTGTTTAGCCATTAATTTAATCATTTAATGTGTGTTTAGGTTAGAATTGTGTTAGTTTGTTAATTATTTATGTTTTAAGAGTTTTATGAGTTAGTACAAGACTTTAAGCTTAAATATTATGTTTTTGAGGTACCTTGATGTGTTTGCTAGTGTTTAAGGGTAAACATCGAAGAACGAAGGAGTTTCGAAGACATTTGGGCCAAAACAATAGCCCACGAACATGGCATGTCAAGCCACAATCGTGATAGAAGCTCCAGATTGGGCCCACGATCGTAGCCTGCATGCTATGATCATGACAGAAGCCCAAGAAATAGCCCACAATCGTGGCCAATAAGGCCATAGTCATGGCCTGTGTTGGGTAAACGTGTAGACACTCACAAACATCAAGTTTTAAGAGATTTTTAAACTTTTCGAACCCCCAAAAAATCCTAAGGTTATCAAAACACAAGAGGATATAAAAAGAACAAAAAGAGGCAAAGAAAAGAGCTTTTCGCATCAGCCACCTTAAGAAACCTTAGAGAGAGATCATTGAGAGATAGAGAAAGAAAAGAAGGAAGAGAGAAGAGGAAAAGAAGCTGACTTAAAGTACTTCTTAGATCAAGAGGTTTCCCAACATTGCTGCCTCCCATCATCTATTTTAGATTGTATTTCCTATTCTTTTCAGTTTTATTATTGTATAGAATTGGATTAAACAGTCGATGATAGGATCTAGAATGTCTAGGCTATTCTAAACTCACCTTTTAAATTTTATTCTTGAATTAATGAGAATCTAATTGTTTATGTGTTTATTGGATATTGTTGTGGTTTGATTATGCTATTGCACAATTCAATAACAAACTGACAAGGTGAATCGAATGAAAAATGATTAAATTGGACTAATGAGAGTTATGCGATTTAATAGAAACCAAAATTAAATCAAATCGATAATTTGTGCAGAAAGAGATCTTGTATAGGTTTTCGATAGTTTATTAGATAACTTTAAAACTAATTAGGATTTTGGATAAGTTGTGAATTGAGATATTGCAACTTCCATAATCTGAATAGGGTTTATGATTTAGGGTTAATGGTTATAACTCAAAAAAGAGTAATCAACCCTAGGATAGTCTAGAACCAATAATCTAATAATTCATAATCAATTAGGTTAGCATTAAGGATAGGTAAAATTCCCTCTCTCAATTGGTAATTTCCTTCAGTTGATTCTTAGGTTTGTTGCAAATTGCTTAATAATTAGAATTTTCGTGTTTGATTCTTAATTTGATTAATTAAATTAAAATCTCGTATTAATTTCCTTACATCTTGAATTTCTATTATTTGTTTCTAACCTTATATTTTAGGATTAGATTAGTTCGCTAATTGTGGGATCGACACCTTTGGTACTACACTAACGAACAGTGCGCTTACGGAGTATCGAAGGTTAATAGTTAAAACTTACATACAATCAAACCCCAACCAGTAAAGGTCTTAGCGAGAAGTTTTTCCCAGCTACACCATAAGAAAGGGAACTAATAAAGAAAATTCCTTGTTCCAGTATAGTTGGCAATGTCATTTATGTCATGATGTGTATGCGGCCAAAAATTTGTTGTGATATTGGAATGATGAGCAGTTATTAGTTAAATCTAGGTCAAGCATATTAAAAAGTAGTAAAGAGAATATGAAGGTATCTAAAGGATACTATTGATTATTCATTATGTTATCAAGGCAACGTTTTATGCATACAAGCATATATATATATGCAAATTAGGGAGGAGATTTAGATAAAAGAAAATTTACCTTTGGACTTATTTTCTTATTTAACAATAATTGCCATAACATAGAAAAGAAAGAAACAATGATTTATTGGTTTATCTATAATGGAAGCTAAATTTATAGCATTTTCAACAGTATTATAAGAAGTACTATAGCTTAGATAATTCTTTGTTAATTTAGGAGTCACCCAAAATAAGACTGATCTAGTAGCAATCAACTATGACAGTTAAGAAATAATGACTTATATAAAAGACCCAAAATTTCATTGTAAAACCAAGCGTATAGATACTAAGTATAATTGTGTCAAAGATATAGTTGCACGAGGAGAAGTGAATATGAAGTATATATCTACATGAGATATAGCAGTAGAGTCAATGACAAAACCAATTTCTCGAGATACGTACAATGGGCATGTGAAGTCACTAAAATTACTTAAATATTGAAATGTAATTAATTAACACATTTATCTATGTATATTCATTTAATGTATTGTCATGTATAAATACATATATGAGTTGATGTTATTTATTAAGTAAAAAGGATTACTTCATACTTGATTATGAAATATGTTAACTTTTATGATATTTTTTCATATGGATCAAATGGTATGTTGGATAAACAAAAGATTGACCTTCTAACATAAACAATCAACTCTAGTATTTATGATGATTATAAATGAGACATATTTTAAATTTATTATCAAAGTGATAATTGAGAGTCAAATTAGAAACCTAAATCATGAATGCAAACTTAGATGATAAGTCAAAAGAAAATTAATTTAAAGTGATCATATGAGCACCATATATATCTTAAGTTGTCAAATGATAGTTTAGAATGATGAATTTAAGAGTAGAAAAGTGACTATCTAAAAATAGAAACTTAAATAATGAATTTAAAAGTACAAACTTAAATTGGTTTATGAAAGACATACACCCCAAATTAATAAGAGTTAATACCGTAACACATGACTTTTACTATGGGTGTTGAAACAACTATAAAAAAGTTATAAGATCACAACTTATATTGTATAAGACTCTAAAGAATAAGCAAACCTTATAATGTCTCATTAAGACTCTTGTTTAATTACTAAGAATTAAGTTTAAGGTTTTTTACTTTAGAATGTTACTAAAAGATTATGATTGATATGATCTTATGAGACAATTCTAGGAGAGCAAATTAAATACAATTTAAGAGAATTTAAAATAGAGAAAAGTCATTCTGGTTGGTAACTCACATAATAAAAATTTTATATTCAAAGGTGGATACCAAATCTAGTTAGAGAATTGAATATATTTTTGACATAATGAAATAAATGAGATCAAAGAAGATTAAAATGCAAGATATGAACTAGGATATAATATATGAAATTTATTCAATGATCGATTCAGTAATCGAGACATCATATATTCCTAACAGGTATATGACTATAAGTTCTCACAGTATGCTAGTCACACAAGTTATTGGATGAGTATCAGAACATGTATAAACTTTATCGACTAAACTTATCATAAGTGAATGGGAAATAAAAATGAAAGGACACACATGATAAGTTTAGATGTGACCTTTCAATTATTAATTGTTAATAATTAGTTAACATCTTGACATTATCTATAAATATAAGATAATGTCCACTTAAAAAAGACTAATGATAATCTTCTGAAACACACAAATACTCAAAAATAATTTTTTTCATAAAAGAAAATTTTCTTCAAAAAGTCCTTTACCTTGCTCATCCAAGTAAGTGATAAGTTTCAACATACATATCCAATCCTATGAATCATTTATCTATTTTAAATTTTCTTATAACAAGAAGCTATAAAACGATTTTAATGATTTAGAAATTTGGCCAAAAATGGTGTTGACCTTACTTAAGTAATTAACAATGCATTCCCCTAATTTACACAGTTTAAGAGGAATGAATCCGTAAAAGAATACTATAAAACAAAAATATTATATTTTTAAACAGCATAGTCAATTAATTTGAAACTGTGGGAATGATCTGGGCAGAATTTGGATGTACTCGAACCAAGTCTGAAATATTTTACCAACTTGTCCGATCTTGGACTTGGATGAATAAACAAAACTTTGATTGAGTTTAAGTCCACTAAAGCTAATTATCTCTCGATCTGTCTATATAGTCTATGCTTAGTGCCTGTTTGGATGGGCTTATGTCAGTAGAGTTTTTGTCAGTAGAGCTTTTTTTAGTAGAGTTTTTCTGAAAAGAGCTTTTCTGATAAGCCAGTTGACTGTTTGGTTGTCAATTAAAAAATAGCTTTTTTAAAAGAGCTTTATACAGTAGACTGTTTGGTAACATAAAAATAAAATGCACTTTTATTAATTTTAACTATATTTTATTTTATAATAAAATTATTTATGCTAAATATTATTTAAAGTATACTAAACAATATGTAAAGTACAATATATTATATTTACAGTTACCTATTTCTTGGATAAGCATCTTGTAGGAAATTTTAGATAACTATCTTGTAGAAAATAATTTAAAGAGATATCTCGTTTTCTTATAGAAAATAAAATTAATATGAAAAAATATTAAAACATGTAAAAAAGTTAAATAATGTTATAATCCTAAAATAAATATTCAAGCTAAGTAAATAGTTAAATACATAATAAACTATGCATTTTATCATAATACAAGAAAATTTGCAATATGTTCCCTCGCATCATTCATCTCGTTATTTTGTGGCTCGTCTCAATGATTTCATTCAACGTCTTCATTTTCATTGATTTCTTCATTTGTAGGAAGTAATTCATCATCTTCATCATAGGGAGAAAACTCTTCATCCTTTTGAGCATTTAACCTTATAAAATTATGAATGGCCATTGAAGCAATTACAATTTTAACTTGCTTTGGAAATGGAAAACTTGGCATTTGACGTAAAAATTTTCACCTATTTTTTCAAACGCCAAATGTTCTTTCGATTGTGTATCTTAAAGAAAAATGTGCATGATTGAATATTTCTTTCTTTCCTCTTGGACTACCAGCACGTCGAAAATCAGGAAGATGATACCTCTCACCTTTGCATGGTCCTAGATAACCTTGCATGTAAGGATATCCTGCATCTACCAAATAATATTTTCCTACATTCTAAATTCAAAAATAAATAAATAAAGAAGCACTGAATTATTAACAATAAATAAAAAATATAAAATTATTCATCACAAACCTTTAGGTGGATGAGGGAAGTGCAATCCATCATTACGCAAAACCTCCATAAAAATTCGAGCATTAAGTGTTGTACCTTCCCAGTCAGCCCAAGCAAAAGTGAAGCACATATCAAAATCACATACAGCTATTACATTTTGCGTAGGAATGCCTTTTCTCCTAATATATTTTATTTGAACGGACCTTGGAACGACAACTGGTATATGTGTTCCATCAATTGCTCCAATGCAGTCTTTAAAATAAGGCCAATACCTTCCATCATCTTTAATTTTGCTTGAAATTTCTCTAAAAGTAGGATCTTTTGGTTTGATGAAATCAATCGACATTCGTGAAACAACCTCTGATACTATTTCAAACTATTTAGAAATTGTTTCACCAGAATGCTGAAATCTTTCTTAAACCATTCTATTGCAAAGTCCATGACCTAAAGTCATAAAAAACATAACCACTACCTCTTCTATTATAACTTTTGTACCTTTCTTTAATTCATATGACTCATTCAACAATTTACATAATTTGATAAAAGAACCCTTCTCCATTCTAAATTGTTGATGACATCTATCTTTATGGCCATTAAGCAACTCCATTATAAACATCCATCCAGTGTGAGGGGATGTTCTATATGGTTTTTTCATATAATATTTAATATGATGGTCTATGATCATTGCAACTCCAATTTGAACCTTATGCAAAATTTATGTTTCAATCTCTTCATTATATTCATGATCATTATCAGAAGATGACATCTGTATCAAAATATATAAAAAAGATAAATAATAGGCTTATTGTATAACAAGATAACATAGCAATAATCATAACACAATAATAATAAAGTGCAATTTAATTCATTACAACAAAATTAACCAAACAAAAATCCAATATAACACATTAGAAGTAGCAAAATCCAAAGACATGTCTAGTTTATTACAAAAATCACAATCATTTCATTTTTTTAAGCCATTCGATTTGAAGATCGACATCCTTAAGCTCAACAAACATCTCTCTATTTTCCTTCTTCAAAAATAATTTCGTAGCTAACATAAACAATTCACTTCCCTTTTCTATTTCATTTATACTTCGTAAGATGTTCAGCGACTCAGCAATGCTATAACCAGTGCTCATTGAAGTTGTAATCTCTACTGCATCACATATACGGTCCAAATGTTTACATAACCTTTCAATTGCCCCTGTTCTAGTATCATGTTTCTTTCTTTTTTTTCCCTTTCCTTTTGTAGAAGTTCCTATAGCTGGAGTTGATGAACCAATCTCATTATTAATATTTTCAATTTCTAGATTGATAGTAAAGTCTTCAAAAAAGTTATCGTCAAGATCAATATCAACTAGGCTTTCTCTGCCCGCCACATAAGCACCATTTGGTACAAAACCTAAAGAAAGTGCCCAAGCTCCTTATCCTGTAGCTGCAACATCTTTAAATAAAATATTCAACTGTTCAATATGTTTCAAAGTTTTAGTTCGAAATTTGGCAGCCTCAAGATTTTCCTACAATAATATTGTTTAAGTCATTAAACTATCAAATAACATTAGCATAATATAAATCTAAAGCTTAAATGCTTACCTTCAATTTCTTTTCTCACCATTCGTCACTTGCATCAATAGTTTGATTAGTAGGATCCCATCCTAGTCTAGTTTCCTTACCTACTAAACCAATACTTAATAGTCGCACACACAAATTCAAGCATGCTCAATGCTTATGGGTTTCCAAAACCTACGTTATAACAATTGGTTCAATACTCAAGTAAAAAACAAAAAGCACAACTAGCTGAGAAGGATTTATCTATGGGGTTTTATGTTTTCCAGAACCTGGGTTTCTAACTTTCTAGGTTTATGTTTTTATGAACACATAGACACAAAGACAACTCCAAAACACAGGCAAAACCCAATACCCAACCAAAACCATAAATTAAACCAAATGACATTTGTAAATTGGGGAGAAAAGGATTCCAAAATGGAGGTAGTGTTTCTAGATTTCGGTTAAAGAAGTTATTTCAAACCCACGTCCTACTTTCAACAAAACAGAAGAGATATTGGTCTTGATTCTGTGATGATGAATTTAGACTCTCCCTGCTCACTTAGGATCTAAGCTTCTCCCAACCATCAGCCGGTGACTTATTCACCAATACAAAACGTAACCCATTAAGCCTTTTCCAAAGTTCAAAACAACCAGTCAGAAAACTAACCGCCCAATAGTTGCCAAAAATAACCAAATACGCATATAGGTATTTTTTCCAAAACACAAATAAAAACAAAACCAACCCCCATTCAGTTTCTCTACGTTCTGGGTTTTTGGTTAAACATTTCATTTAAAATACAAAAAATGCAAAAACAACCATTGTTTTTTGAAAACAAAAACTCATATAGAAATCGAAATTGCAAGCAAAGCCCATAAACAATTGATTTTTCTAGATACAAATCCAGTACACAAGCAAATCTAGAAAATCGAAGCAGAAAATAGCCAAAGAACAAACAACAAAAAGTAGACACGAAGACATGAAGCATAAACTAATTTTTATTTTAGGGTTCCTTCAAGATCATATTATATATGATTTTTTTAATTTTAAATTTCAATCAATAACAATAAAACAAATGTAATCAAATTATAGAATTATAGGTGACTCTGATACCACTATTGGGAAATTGGGTCACGATCTAATTCTGACCGCAACAAAATACTTACGAAACTTTTTCGCAATCTTTGATTTCCAAAAAACCAAAATCTCTTTAATTCTATAAAATAATTAACACAAATCATAATAAAGCATAAACTTAATTCGTATCTTTATTCTGAAACTTGATAATAATCTTGTCGTATCCCTCAAACTATTTCTAAAATCAATTTGTCTTAATCACCATAGCCGCACAAATTTCTAGCCTTTAACGGTATCTACAGTTCAGGTTGAGAAAACTTTGTAACTCTTATAGAGAGAGTTAAGCAAGAAGTGCTAGCTCTATAGAACTTAAGCCTATTTATAATAAATTTTGGAAGTTTTAGTAATTTAATTGAAACTAAATTCTAATTTTAATTAAACTTAATTAGAATTACAAATAATTTTAATTAAATACTAGTTATGCCCATATAAGATTCAATATCTCATGTTGATCCTTATTTATTAAATATCTCATGTTTAATCATAAAGTTTCTAAAACTTTACAATCAAGTCTAACTTGATTAAATTAACTTTGCTCTCTTCAACCTATTCTATATGTGAGACCCATTAGGTTCCCAAAT
>JANSVB020000189.1:2446626-2457141 GCA_025504935.2 Erythroxylum haughtii
TTGGAGAGGATACAAAAGCGAAGAGTCAAAGCTGTAGCAAGGAGTCAGTATATTTCTACCACCTTGTTCTTATGTAATTATCTTTATACCGCATCATATATGGCTGAAACATGTTGATTTGGTTATGTTATTTCCGCTACGTTTTGATTTTGAAAAGTTTTGAAATCTACCATTTTAGCCAAATCTTACATGCTTTTGTTTTTGATCCAATAAGAGCACCAATCACATACTCTAAACCTAAATTTAATGATTGTTTACCTCTCATCAAAAGGATAAAATCAATAGTGAATGCTTAGCAAAACATGTTTCTTTTATAAACTGGCAGACTCACCCTTATTATCTCAGTTCTTAGCAGTTTGCATATACACTAGACAGCACACGTTACATTGCCAATGAAGGTTACAAAAGAGATTGACATAATAATGAAAGCATTCTTATGGTCATGCAGAATAGAAAACTCAAAGAATGTAAAGATCAAATGCAGTGGTAATTATCCAAAGAAGCATGGAGGGCTTGGGATCATTTCCATTATAACCATGCAAAAAGACCTTAAAAAATCATACAAGACTCTGGACCAATTGGATTCCCAACTATTACCTAAAAAATATAAACTTCTGGTAAGCTGCTTGTATAAGAGAGATCTCTTAGATCCTTACCCAGATAACGAAGTTGAGAGACACAGTCTATCTATAGATCAAAAATAAGATTGTTAATGGAGAAAAACATGGTTTTGGTTTGATAATTTGCAAGATTCAAGCCCTATTATTTATAATCTTGAGATTTTGCATTTCAGAAATAGAATCCCATTGAACCTTAAAGTCTTATGACTATTATAGAATAGTGAATGGAGTGCAAATTTTAGGTGTTTTGATTCTCTAGTGGAATACTTCCCTCAATTAAATGATGTGAAGAATGAAATGTAATCACTTAGACTCTCAATCCAAATTGTAAATTCTCAAACAAATCATCTCATCAGTTTTGTATCAACAGATTATCTGAAGTTTCTTGGTTTAGTCTTCTATGGAGAAATACTTTAAATCCTAAAGCCTTACTAATCGCTTAGTTAGCAATTAGAAATAGATTTAGGACCAAAAATTAATGGCATGGCAATGTGGATTCTACATGTGAACTATGTAAAATGGCAATGGAAGATAGAGATCACCTCTTCTTTTTTTTGCAGATTCTTTAAAGCAACTTAAAGCAAGATTTTACATTTGATTATAGGAGCCAACTATATGTATGACTGGGAATAAACATTAAGCTAGGTTGTTAGTCACTCTAAACAAGGAATGTCTAATGCAATACTTCTTAATGCAACTTTCACTACTACCATTTATACAATTTGGAAGGAGAGAAATAGCAAAATGTTTACAAATATGGAAAAAGGGAAGTACCAGCTAGCAGACAAGATTGTTAACTAGATTAGATCAACTATTTTTGACAAAAAATGTGCACAACAATCTTTTACCAGACATGAAGCATTAATGGAAGCTATAAGTCCACTTAGAATGTTGATCTATGACTGTATATTGTAATGCTTTACCTCTTATTAATTTTCCAATCATATTGTGTTTACATGAAGGCTTTACAACCCATAACTAATTGTAATATTGTGTTAGCTTTACATATAGTTAATGCAATTTATTAATTTTTCAATTGATTTCACTACAGGCCCAAGAGTTATTTAACGACTGCAATTCTAGGTTAAACATTAATATTTGTGTTTTTTAAATTGATTTCACTACTAGTTTTGACATAGTAGGATGGATATTCATTGTCTTTACTATTCAAGCTTTTGGTTATCCTGACATATTCATCAAATGGATATATGATTGCCTCACCATTGTTTCTTTTGCGGTGTTGGCTATTGGAGAGCCATCATAACTCTTGAAAAGCTCAAGAGGTCTAAGGCAAGGAGATCCACTGTCCCCTTACCTTTTTGCTATCAATATGGAGGTATTACACGGAATCACTACTATGAATATTAGAGAAAATCCATAATTCAAATTTTTTATAGATGTGGAAATCTCAAAATCTCATATATTTCTTTTATTGATAATCTACTAATGTTTTGTGCTAATGATCCTTTTTCATTTAGGGTCTTGATGCATTCTCTAAAAATGTTTAGGAAATTATCAAGACCAACTTTCAATCTAAATAAGAGTTTTGCCTATCTTTCCAAATATAATCAAGTGGGCTCTATTGATGTTATCTCAAATATAGGCTTAAAGATTTTATAAGCATCCCTAAGCTATCTTGGTTTTCCAATTTCAATAAAGAAGTTGAAGGAAATAGCATAAAGGCCCTCAATATCCTCCATTAAGAAGAGAATATCAACATGGAGCAAAAAATTCCTTTTATGTGGAGGTAAACTACAGGTTACTATGTCAATTCTTAACAACTTGTATATTTTTTTATTTTCTCACCTTGCACTGCCAAAGGGCATTTGCAACACGATTGATAGAATAATTAGAGACTTAAATATGAAATGGACATAATAGCAACTATGGAAAATTCACTAAGATTAAATGGAGCAAATCTGCTTGCCTAAAGGATACGAAGGCCTGGAAATCACATCAACTACTAGGATGGCTAAAGCACTAATAGCTAAGAGACTCTGAAGAATTTTTATGGAGAAAGAAAGTCACAGGAAGAAGTGGAGCCATATGGTGCATATCAAACAAGAAAGCATATAGATCATTCAGTGCAAAACCAACACAATCCTATCCATTTCAACCAATCTTGAGCATTAGACGGCTAATGCCACCTTAAGTCCAACACATTATTGGAAATGAAATTAATTTTAAGTTTTGATATGATAATTGGAGTCTATTGGGTCGGTTATATCTCACTCTATGCTTCATAACGTAAGAGGTCTTGTTCCTATTAATACTAAGGTCTAAATGTTTGTCCAAAATTGCAACTGGAACTGACTTTTTCACTCATTTCAAGGCTCATGTATCATCATAAAAAATCTCCCAAGTTACTAGCTAGACCAACTTAACCTGATTCAATACAATGGGAGTTATACAAGTCTAAAATATTATTAACTAATCCATGTAAAAGGTTACTATTAGGACCTTTTAATAAATTCCAATATAAAAAATTCATAAAGGAATCAAAGATTGCACCAGCTCATTCATTCATACTATTTTGAGCAACACTGTATTCATTCATTCATTCCTACGCTCTTTCAGTGACTTACACATCCCACACATGGCCATGTAATTTAAAGTAACTTTATTTCTTGCATTCTTTGTCTTGTTTTCGCCCTAACTAATCTTTTTTGCTTCCACGAAAGCAAATAAAATTTAACATCAATAGAACAACACCAAGGATATGAGTTTAACTTATTTTGGTTCTTGTTCTTCTAACTTGTACATAAAAAAATATGAAACAAAATAAGTTTCTTAAGCACATCATAACATTTTGCTTTTTGAAAAAAGTAATTGAATTAATTTCATTATAAAGGCCACACGTGATTAAAAGATAATAAGAATGCTATAGATGTGTTAGACTAAAAGGCTTAAAATGTCACAGCTTTATGTCTACCCATTAGTCACTACTCTTTTAAACAGAACCTACATTGACCAATGATAAGAGTAAAAATACATGCCCAAATGGCTAGGAAATTTAACTATATATTCCTAGAAGCAATGGAAAAAGAATGTTTGTTCTTTTTAACATGCAAAAAGAAATTTAAAGAATCACAACAAACAAACTTAAAAGCACACATAGTAAACAAGATCTTAACCCGTACACTTAATATCAACTTTGTCCCTAATATAACGTTAATTGCAAGAAATGGAGCATTCAATAAAAACAACAATTGTGAAAATGTAAAGGAAAAGAAACAAATTCCCCTTGGGTTGCCTCCCAAGCAGTACCTTTATTTATTTTTGTTAGCTCAATTCCAAGTTTTCCAAATCACGTGATAATTTTTTTTATCTCTAGGGATCACAACTTCTCCACTTGAAATTCTTCAGGATAATGCTTAAGTTGACGACTACTTATATTCATTCTCTTCCCTATTTTTAGACTCTTAATAACTACTACACCATAGGGAGAGACATTACTAACCACAAAAGGATCGAACCAATAAGAATGTAATTTATGTGGAAACAGTTTATATCTAAAGCAATAAAAAAGAACTTTTTGTCCAATAATAAAGCTTTTCCTCAAGACATTGAAAGCTTTGGTCTTCCATTCAAGTAAAACTGCTTCCAATTTATCTATACATTTTTTCTCAAAATATTCATATGCTAAAGGGTCAATCACATTAATTACAAAAACAGAATGATCATCTTGGGAGTACTTTTCATGACATCAAAAATTTAAAATGAGTAGGTTACCCTCACGAATATCTATCATAGTTTGAGTTATGTTAAGGGATAATCTCCCCAGTAAGATATGCATGAGATTATAAGAAGTTTCATCATTCATATAAACTACATAAAAATCTACTAAGAATACTAATTCATTTACCTGCATTAAAACATCCTAAATTACCCGTTGTGGATAAGAATTAGTACAATTAGCCAATTATATAATAACACTAATTTCTTTGAAGGGACCTAAATTTTAAGAATCATACATAGAACGATGCATAACATTAATTGATTCTTCTAAATCTAACATGGCTTGTTTAATCTTGGTGTTACTAATTTTATGAAGAATGGTAAACATGTCTTGGTACAGTTTGATTTCTCCTTAGATCTTATTAAAACCTAATAATTGGTACTCGATGAGGCAGGAATTATGCATTGTAAATGAATCGGTGAGATGGGCCATATTCAGCAAAGGTATATGCTGAATATATAAAAGTGGAAAACAGGCAAACTGTTTATAGAAGCAAAGATGACACCAGTTAGCATGACAGGACTCGAATTCAAGATTAGCACAATCGTTATTGTCAAGGAAAGGGATCAACATGATTATATTGAACAATGGGTACCAAACACATTCTTTAAAATCCTACAGAAAATTGCCTCACCCTCCTCTCTTTTTTTTTTCTTCTTCTTCTCTTTTCAGTAAGTTATTTTTTCTTTTACTAAATAACTCAAATAAATCCAAAAGCGACAGAAGAAACTTGCAAGTTGGTTAACCCGTAAACAATAGAGCCCATGTATAGTACAGTTTCCGGAAAACGTATCAGCATTCGTAGTGTTCAAACTGATACTCAAGTAATTGTACAGACAACAGCCACAAAAGTAAAAGATGCCTTTCAGATCTAATAGACTTCGTATGCCTTTCTTATCTCCAGATTCAATTCGCAATTTCTTTCTTTCTGTAGTGTTATTAAACACTAACATGTTGTATATGTCAACTTGACTATAACGTGTTTTCTTTATATATGTTTAGTGAAATCTTCAATTCTTATTTTCTGAGTGTATCCTAGTGAGTCATATGTAATAATTCCTAAATAATATATTGACGGGAAATCAGCGACTTTTCCTTAATATCAGTACAGGACAGACGAAGGTACGTAGCCACTAGTCGTGAATCTGGAAAACAACCAATCCTTAACCACACGATAAGAGATATTATCATACAAATCTTCAAGTTTAAGAATTGTTTGCAAATTAACGAGAATGAGTAATGTATGAAAAGTAAAATAATTAACGAGAATAAGAAAATATCTCTGTCTCTTTAGTGACAGAAATGGAATTAACGTCAAAGTTTGATGTCACACATTAGGAGATCCTACCCGACAAGAATAGACAGGCATTACGATTTAGGTGGACATTCTTACCCCGCCCCACTTGTTTTCAAAGTGTGATTTAATTAAGAGCGACTTGACATTGTTTCTTTAAAATTCTAGAATCAATATAATAAGAGTGAAAAATTGTCCCCAACTAGACTTATATTTCATACAAAATTACAGAAATAGTTCATTTTGGCGTATACATTGTAAAACCCTACCCTTCAAGTTTTGTCTCCATCACTGTTCTAATCCTTGAAGTTATCTTTCAAATACCTCACCTGCATAGGATAACAATGGAGAAAGTTATTCCCAAATTCGTGACTTCTCCTCAAACTCATTACCTATAAGACAATGGATCAAACATAAGAGAATATGCTATAAAATGCTAAATCACAACTAACTTAGCCCCTGTAAACATGGCTTGTTTTAAGAAACTTCAACAGCATGAAAGCTATCAATGATTCATTTGTTTATTCACAAATCAAGATGATATGAAGTAGCTTGCTTATAACCACCTTAACTCACTCTTGGGTACTAGTAGACCTCACCGCCTATGGAAATATCTTAAACTTCACTTAACCCTCCCTAGATCAATCGCAACTACAGAGACGTATTTACTTTTTTCTTTATTAAAGATAATTAAAAAAATGAATCTCTTTAGTCTCAACAAAGACAAGGCACCTAATCCTAATATACAAAACAAATTATTTTACAAAAAGCATATCATATAAGGATTGATCACTAAAATGCAATTCTATTTTTTTTTCATAGTGCTAACATCGTCCATACCATAAAATTCACAAAATGTCACACTAATCCCTAAGATTCCTAGTCTTCACCTTTGAAGACCCATTTTACACATTAATGTTATACACAAAACCATTCAAAAATATTTTTGAAAGAAGCTCACACTCCTTGACAATATCAGTCCCTCTTTAAATGATTTTATACAAGAAAGGCATAAATATACTATTGATCAAAGAAATCTTGTGTAACTATCACAAAAATATAGGTAGTAAGAGATGTTAGCTAAAAGTGGACTTCTAAAAGGCTTTTAACTTGCTAGTCTTAAGTTTCATAGTTGATTTAGAAAAAGCTTTTAGATACCTTGTATCAGTTCTACCTCATTTGTTTTTCTAATCAATAGAGATACCATTGGATTATTCAAAGATGCTAAAAGGGTACGAAAAAGAGACCTCATACTCTTTATCTTTTTTTGGGTAATCTATAAATGCTTAACCTTATGATAAAAATAAAACGGCCAACTCTAGATTAATCAATCATTGAAAATTCTCTAAGCTTAATCTTTTAAACCTGATCATTGCATGATTTTTTTTTATTTTCACAAAATGTCTCCCTTTCATTAATCTTCTTCTCTCATGTTGATCAAATTTTGAATCCGTATTTAATTTACAAGTCAACATAAAAAAAATTAATCCTCATCTTTATAGGGCTCATTAACGAACTTCACCAGCTTACCAAATTTCACTTTAGATCACTTTCTTTTAACTATTTAGGGCTTCCTCTTTTGCAAAAGGACAACCATATTGATTGTCTGCCATTTATACAACTACTATATGATATAATAAACTCTTAGACTATCTTTATATTACATTTGGTTTTTATTTTATCAAGTCAATTCTTAACTTATTATCTTTTAGGCTAGTCATATTTTGATTCCAACTAGTATCACAAAATAAATAAAAATTTTCAATTAGACTTGGAAGAAACTCCTAAAACCTAAAGGCTCAATAGGGAACAAAATTAAGCACATAGTAAGAATGAAAGGTCAACATTTTTTGTCCAATGCTTTATATAGATCAATGTTTAGAGCAGAATTCTTAAGAGAATACTTTATTGAATAACCTTTGAAAAGTTCTTAGGTTAGGAGAACATTATCTCCTATTTTCCTATCCTTTAACAAAGGTCACCAATAGTGATCAATGATTTTTAGAAGAACCTCCTTCAACCTATTTGCAATCAATTTAGAAATTATCTTATAAATGTTATTGCACAAGGATACAGGATCGTAGTCTTTTAAAGAGCTTGGGGATTGAGTTTTTGGGATCAATCATGTGAAAGTTCTACTAATTTATTTTAACATTTTCCTAAGAAAAAAGAATTTTGTCACTACTTCAGGGATCACATTACCAATCATTGTCTAGGTATATTTGAAGATGAATCCATTCATTCTATTAGGCTTAGTTACCTTGTTGGGATTAAGGAATTGAACCACTTCCTTTATTCTCTGTGATTAACTAGTTTAGCTAGTAAGCTTTTATCAAAGAAGAGCTTTTCACCAATTATTAATTGAATGATACAAATAAAGGATGATATATCTATGTTTGTTCCCAAAGTTTGAGTGAAATAGCTATAGGCGTCTTCTACTAAACCTTGAAGAGTATTGATCTATAACCTAAGTTGTTCTTGATTCTGATAATTTTGATGGTGAGTTTTTTTCCAATGACTAATTTTTGGAAAAAGGAGAAGTTTTTATCCCCTTTCTTGATCTATATAGCTCAGGCTCTCTATAACTATATAGAGTGATTGTAATTCACACTCTACATTCAGTTCAAAAGTGCTACCTTTCCCCCCTCAAAGAGGATCTTATCATTAAGTTATAGATAAAGTTTTTCTTACAAATTATAGAGCTATTCCCTTGCATCCAATACTTCTTATTGAGAGTCCCCAATTTTCCTTTAATTTAAAGCTTTCAATTCCTCCTTCATCTGAACAATTTTTCTCGTGCATTTAAAGAGCTTATACCCCTGACATCATAATTAGTACCTTGTAAGATGTCATCATTAAAGCCTTCTATCTAGGCTAGTATTTGATCAAGCTGAATGGTAATTTGATTATTTGAGTATATAGAAGGTTTTGAACTTTAATTAGCATAAGGGTAGATACCATGGTATTTTGGAATAATGCAGTGCTATTAGGGAAGCTTGAAAACCATTATTCATTACCTAAAGCCCTATCTATCTTCTTTCTCAAATACTTGTTACCCTTTTACTTATTGGACCAGATGTAAAAGGTTCTAATCATCTTGATATTAGTTACCTTGATTGAGCTAGTACATCCTTTGAAGTCATTTAAGATATTCCTTAGGTAAGAATTACCCTCATCTTCGTTAAGGTGTACATGCTCTTAAAACCACTAAGTAAGATTTAGTGTTTGGAAATTGTAGCTCCAAAATCTTTTATACATTTACACTAACTTGTTCTTTTAAAAGAATGATTATAGGCATATATAAATATAAGATGGAAGGCCACCATTTCCTGTATCAGATAAACTTTAAAACAAATAAATTGCTCATCTAATATTGGCTTTAGGACTTTAATTCTACCTTGGTTGAATGCTACTACTATTCTCCCATAGTTATGGTATTGATGGTTGCCTATTATTTTCCAATTCCTTTTAAACAAGTTAAGGTTCTTGCATCTATCTTCTCTAAACTTAGTTTCCAAATTACTAACTATGAAAGGCTTGTAACTCTAAAAAAAATTAACAGCTAGTTATTTTGTAGGTTAGTTTAGCCCTCCAATGTTCCATGCTAAAATCAACATTATTCAAGGATGGTTTAGAGTGCTTTCTCTTTTAATTAGATCTCCCTTTGACTATCTCCTTAAATTTGTTTATGTGGGGAGATACTTTTGTGTTTTAGTTTGTATTAATGCTACACTACTTACCGTACCTTCATTATTTGTTGATATAGAACCAACTTAAGTTAACTTCTTTAAAGCATTAGCTAATTTTGCACCAATTTTAGATTGATTCTGTCTTCTGTCTTTACTCGTATCCTAAGTTTCAAATGGAACCATTATAAAAGCATCAATATGATTATCTAAAAGATAAGGAAACTCTATGTTGCTTCTCTTCTTATTTGATTCAGAGCTTAAATTCACAAAGTTAACGATATTCACCTATGATGAATCTTTTTTTTCCTTATAGTTGTCTTAATTTAGAATCTTTTGAATGGTTTAGTCTCTAAGTATAAGGAATAGATACTAAGCCCTCAAATAAGGAACCTTTTCATCTAACCGCATAAGGGGAATGAATTCAAGAAGAGGGTTTTGAATATCCATTAATATTGGACAGAAAAAAGAAAGCATGTCATATTTGGAGAACCTGTAAAATTCAAAACTTTTTAGAAATCTTATTTGCAGCAGAAGCAATATATCCAAATTATCATGCCAATCTATACATGATATGGCAGATTGGCATGATAATCATATACATAAACAAGATGAAGAGTATTACCAACTCCTTTGCTACAACTTTAATTCCTTGCTGCGCTCTCCTCTCCTTCTTCTTGTATCCAAAGCCACTTTGCTTAGTTAATCTATCTTCTCCTTGTTGTATCCTCAACTAATTTGATTTACCTCTTGTTCTCCTAGGACAACTTGATTAACAAAATCGTTTGGTGGGAAAGGAGAAGAAACACTTTAGAGCAGTATTTTCTTAGAAGAAAAAAGGAAACAATGACACACTTTTCATACTAGGTTTCGACCATGCATAGGCGACAGGAGAAAGTTGGTCAAAACAATGCAAGAACCCTTTTCTTACACTCCTAATTTCAGTTATGCATGATAAGAGAGAAGAGGGGAAGCATCCAATGTATCACACCTTTCTTTAATCAAACATAAAGAAGCCATTAAATGAGACTCTTCTCATTTGTTTTAAGATGGTTATATGAAAAGACCAATCACCTAATATTAACATGCCAATTTTGGTTTTTGGAAGATGGAAGAAGGAAGATGGTCCATCCAATGCACATCTTTCTTCTTTAATCCAATGAATGCTAATAGGTT
>JANSVB020000189.1:2570388-2582642 GCA_025504935.2 Erythroxylum haughtii
AGATGATAATATTTACATAATTGGTTGTTTATAATTCATAGATGTGTGGGAGTCAATGCCAAGTTTTATAACCTCCGAATAATAATGCAACAACAACTTAAGCATACTAAAGTACAACTTTCAATACAACTCAACCTAGGAGGAGGATCAAACTAAGGGATAAAAGATCTCCTACTAGGAAATCTTCACTTTTACATTTGTTGTTATGTTGCAACAAATGCTTGGCTTCAAGTGAAAATGAACTCCCTCTTCTGGTTTTTTCATCATAACTTTACATTTTTAGTTTCATAATTTTGGACTATTAGCTAGCATATATAATGGTCTATATAAATAATACATTTTGAATTTGTTTAACCATTTCATTTATAAAAAGTAAAAAATGAAGCAAAGAGTGAAACAGATGTAAAATTGAAGTCACTGACCATATGTGATAATAGCTTATATATACCATCTTCCAAGTTTTGACAAATAATTGAATGTAAACGAGTTTTGAAATGGACCTATGGATATGGATATTACCTATCTGAGCATGAGCATCCTAGGAGACAATTCTTTGAGTAAGTATAAGGCATATGTTCTTTAAGATTTTATGCAATTTTCTTTCAGAGTATTTGACCTTGCTCATATCTATCTGTATTCTCGGTTAAGTAATGTTTACATCCAAGGTTGATTCAAGTCATTATCGAACATTTGTATCATCACATGCGTCCAAGTTGGGGTCTTTAGATCAGTGGATGGCTCTTTCTCTTTCTCTTTACTTCTTTAGTTGAATCAAAGCTGAGCATATACGTTCTCTTGCTTTGCATTATTGGAAGTTCTCCCTACAATTAATTTGAGTATGTTTTTATAGGTTTGTGCTCATTTCTTTTCCCTTTTCCGTAATAAATCCTACTGTGAATATTCATTAGCGTTCATGCTAAAGATGATGTATAGTCCACTTGGTGTCTACATGGATATTGAGACTAAGGTAGCATATTTAGTTGAGAGAAACATGAAGCCTACATGAGATGATATTGCTGTTGATGATGCATTATATGGAATACTAGATAAGGAGGTACGAGATTGGGATCTGGAAAACATATATACAAGTCATCAAAGTGTGTAGAAACATTGTATACAAAAAACTAAAACTGTGTGGAATGGTGTAGCTGTGGCTTTTTGGTGACATCATTTTTTTTAGCAAAACTTTCAGATTGTTAAGTAGTTTAAAGCTTTATGCTATAGATGGTTGTGAAATTTTCACATTTGCTTAATGAAAATCTACTCTCATTATTGTGTAGAGATGGTTATTTTTTTATCTTTTATGATACATGGATTGTTTCATTATCTATTAAGTAAGGTTGGAAATTTATAGGAAAAAATGTTAATTTTGTATGCAAACAGCTTTTATTGGTTTTCAAACTAATCCTGTCATCTTTTTCGATTTTCTATATAGTTTTAGGAATGATAAATTTAGGCAACTTCAGTATCTTTTGCCTACATTTGTAAAGTACTTTAAAACTATAATTGTTTGTAAATTCTTCTGAGATTTGGGATTATATAAAATGAGATAAGAAAAAAAAGAAAGCAAACACAAAATTCCTTCATAACTATTTTTATACTTAAATTTTCCTTCATAACTTTCCTTAACAACATGAAAAGCTTACAACTGAATATTAAAGTGGCAGGTGACTGAATAAAAGACAAAAGAGTCCCAATAAATATAATAGTTACATTTGCTCTTCTAACGATTACATTGTCTCCTTTTTTTTGTACTTACACATCCGACATCCAAGCTATGAAATCGTATGGGACCTATAAAATAAAAAGTATAAACACATATATTAGGACTTATGACAAATTTGCATTATGCACATATATTTTTACATATACTTACTTCTTGCGAATAACAATACATCTTCTGAACAAGACACTCTTACCCTAACATATAGAATTTGTTTGACATATTTTCAGACAAAAACAAATTTCATGTCTTTCACAAATACTAAGTACCTATAAGAGACCTTCAATTTGAATATTAAAGAATATTAATTTATTAGATTGGCGTTACTACAAACAATAATTGAAATACTTACTTTTGTATTAACATATTCATAAAAATATTGACCAATGTTAGGCTTAGAATTTGAAATTCATATTTTAAGGTTTTAATGAACTTTTCATAAAGTGTTTAGGATTTGTAATTTCAATGCCAAAAATTAAATAGCAATAACAATCAAATCGTGGCAGCATTTGGTCCCACGTGCAACAAAATAATTATGAAACTTTTATCATATTTGATTTTTCGAATGCCAAGTTCATTTAAAATTTTATAAAATTATTAACAAATAAATCATAATAAAGTATGAATCATAATTTCTACCTTATTCTGAAGCCTAATCATTTTCTTATTATATTCCTTGAACCATTTTTGCAATCGACTCATTTTCATCACTGTAGTAGCATAAGTGTCTGGCTTATAATGATGTCAACAAAACATATTAAGAGAACTCTATAACTATTATAGGGAGGGTTAGGCAACGAATGCTAGCTCTCTTAGAGCTTAAGCCTGTTTATAATAAATTTTAGGTATTTTAGTAGTTTAATTGAAATTAAATTCTATTTTCAACAAAACTTTAACTAGAATTACAATAATTCTAATTAAATACTAATTATGCTCAAATAAAATTCAATATCTCATATTAATCCTTATTTATTAAATATCTCATATTTTACTATAAATTTTTCAAACTTTATAATCAAGTTTAACTTGATTAAAAACACTTTTCTCTCTTCAATTCGTTCTTTATGCATGACTCATTAGGTTTTCAAATATGTTGGCAATAGATATAAATTATAACCCTAAATCACATTGAGGATTAAATAAATTAATCTCCTTTAATTTATTTTTAATTCTCTAATTGAACAACATATTTTCATGTATCAAGATTGACGTCTAGTAATACATCATAATTATCCAAATTTTTAGAAATGTCAAAAATAATTTTGATTAACCTTTCCACGCATAATTTTTCGTATAATTCAGTCATTTCATCATATAATGTTTCAATTAGATATAGAGTATGAAATTAATATCTACTTTATTTGAGTACAATCATATTAGCTCTCCACTATTAGTAATTTATTTAATTAATAACATTTGTAAACTATTTTACCAAGTGTTATTTCACCGTGGCTAAGGATTTCCTAAATCAATACTAATCAAGAACAATGACAACATTCTCGTTAATTACTTTAGAGTAATAAATCCTATACTAATCACTCAACTACCTCCATATAGTTCAAGTTATATTTAATAACTACCAACTAAGTTATCCTTAATTATAATAAGTCATAAGTAGTATCAAAACATATCAATCCCTATACGAGATAATTTTAGAGATCTCAAGTCAAAGGATCACTTATGCAATCATCACAATGAGAATTTTTATAGACATACAAGTGATGTTCCAAATGAAATTTTTATATAGAGTCAATTTAGTGAATTTGTTTAACAAGCTTATACACATTTATTTAAGTATCTCTATACTTTAGCCTATAAGATCAACCGTTTCCTTCATAAGGAAAAACATAATACGTGATGGTTTTTTTATATTTTATTAATGTCCAATATGAATACAATAATAACTACTAACTATTTAAGAACAATACATAAATATAATTTGAATCTCATAACTATAATCTCATCATAATTTAATTTATAATATATAATTATCACATAGACTTTATCATGTACATCTAAATAAGTACAAGATAAAGAATGTGTTTAAATTATTTTGTTACTAAATTACAACTAAAGGATTAGTTGTAAGGTATAAACTAACATGAACCATTTTTTATACTTTAGCCTTCGACACTATTTGCAAGTTTGAGATTGTTAAAATTTAAAGCTATGTTTGATTGGATGCAAGGTTTTCAATGAAAAGAAATGTAATAGAATGGAATGAAATGGTTTATAATTGAATGGAATATAAATGGATGTAATATTAGAAAATTATTATTTGGGAGAGATGAAAGCGTTCGTAATATAACATAGTGAAATGTTGTTTGGATGAAGGGTTTATAATTTAATATAGTGTAAAGTTGTTTAGTATTTTACATTCCATCCTAAACCTTCAAAATTGAGATTTTTTATTTTTACTGCTTATGATAGAATGAGATGTAATATGAAATCCCCCTCGTTCATTCCATTCCATTCTATTATATTATAAATCCTCTTATCAAACAATAGAATAATATTACATTTCTTTCTATTCTATTAATAAACCCCCAAATATAGCCTAAAAGTTCATGAAGGCCCACCAATGTTCTACCCAACCTGAAAAGTAATGTCCTCCTAAGCCTAGTGAACCAAACTTGAAGTAGCATTAAGTTCGAAAGAGAAAAGATAATTGATAGCTACAAATTGTACAATATTGAGGGTAAAGAGAAAGGGCCTTTTCAGAACTTAAGGTGACTTAAGGGGGGACAGATCTTCTGTACCCTTTATTCTGTACCCTCTGTCTCTTTTTGATCTTAACAATCCAATTTATTGCATTGGATGGTTGAGATTAAAGAAGTACTGAGTAGGTACAGAATAAGGGATACAGAAGATCTGTACCTGACTTGAGGACAGACGTAACGTAACAATTGAAGGAGACATGAAATATATTAAGATGTCATAAAAGTTTATTTTCATTGAGCATGTACGTAAATAAGTTTATCCCAAATTAGACTTGCATGTAATCACATGTCAATTTTTCTTTTTTTTTTTTTATATTGAAATTTCACGTCGCCAAATAAAAAAAAAAAAACACAAAGCATGACATGCTATAAAGTCTATTTATGATTACGTCTGCTTAACGTTCAATGATTACAGTAGTGAAATGAAGCTACTGCAAAATGAACGCAATCATGCAATGATTACAGTAGTGAGATGAAGCTACTGAGGCCTTAAGAGAACAGGGCAAAATGAACGCATTTATGATAAAATCTAAGGGCCCTTAGTCTTTTGATTCCAAATTCGCCAAGATTATTATTTGACACTCTCTTAATTCACTCCTTTCTTTGAGTTCTGTATAATCCTAAAACAAGTATACCTTCAGTAGGAACAGTATAAACAATACAATTTTTGACACTTATGTTGGGAGTAAATCAAGAAACACTCTACTCCATTAGATTAAACACTCAGTGTATACAGTTAAGCAATCATAACATAAGGCAGATTGAAGTTCCAAAACCCCCCAGAAGCAGTAATTTCCACTTTGAAGCTTTCAACAACTTGCATGCTCGTTTCAACTCTTAGTGTTGAAAGCATAGAAGAGATCTCCAGACACTTATGAATCCATTTGAATGTCTCCCCCATTACCATTTGGTGGATTTGTTGCTAAGGTACTTTCAGGTATACTGCTTGGAGGATTCACTGCTCCAAACTGGAATTCAGTTGCAGTTACCTCTGGCAAAGGGCGGGCAAAGATAGAGGCTGCTCCTAGATTAGTGAAAGCAGGAGTAGCAACTGGATCATTAACCTTCGGGAAGCCAAAGCTAAAGGATGTCATATTTGAAGGTGGAAAGCCACTGTCACAAGACCCAAAAATCTTCTGCTCATACTCCTGCAATAGCTGGTAGACAGCTAGAAGTACAAAAAGCGAAAATTCAGGCGTGGTAAAGCACTGAGCCGGGAGAAAATAACTATCCAAAAACGAAGAGCTAATCTTTTGAAGAAAGATGTGATATATGTATCATTTACATGGGGATCTCCACCGTAGAAGACAAACAAATACAATACAGCAAAATCGAAGGCATGTAAATGTTGAACACAATATCCCTTCATGATCCTTTTCAGGGAAGAGGAGTAACCCAATTGACAATTGAATTCTAGAAAACTGCAGTTTAGTAACTCTCATGTGGAACTAAGATATTCTAGGTTGAATCCTAGAACTTTAGACTTGAGAAACATGTCAGCACCTCAATCTGGGATTTAAATTACCAATGAACCTAACTGGTTTCTTTCTGCAGATGTGAAACATTTGCATCTTGGGCACATACCTTGAGTTAAGTCAACAGATGGTCTTCGCTCCTTCACCCACTGGTAACTCTGTGAAAGCCTCCATCCCTTGGACTTCATCAAGTAAGCCATTACAATAGCTGGAGACCTGCTAACAATTACATGGTTATAATCCCCAGAAACCTTGAATATCCTGGAATAACACAAGCAAAGCTTCAAAAGATCTTCAGTATCAATATCCACTTCTGAGAACCACAATTAAAGGGGAGAATGTTACCAAGGAAGGAAAAAGGGAAAGGCAAAAGGACAGTAATGCTACCTATTTCTCCCTGACATGCAATGTACAAGAACACGGCACTTGTCCTTCTCACATTGCTCTGTTAAAAAAGCAAATAAATGTATTATATTAACACTAATAAAAAGGTCAGCTTATCTTAAAATTAAAAAGTCAATACATCTACATTTTCAAGAATAGAACTGACAGAATGTCATAGAATAGAAGATTTAGGAGGGCTATTTTAAGTGTAAAATCCAGTGGTTTCCTTTATTTACAAATGTTTTAGCATTTGTTTCTTCATATTGCAGTTTAATGCTTAAATAAAAGCACTGATATTAATTGTTGAGACACTTTGACCTTGCTAATTTGGTGCAAACAGGCTCATCTTATTGTGAGCAATGTATTGGAATTTTATAAACATACAGTTTTTACACCTAAAAAGGAAAAAACAACCTTCTAAATTTACCGCTTAAAATTACAGAATCCCACTAATTGGGGAATATATAATCTTCACACAAATTAAGCACACCTAAGCAGCTGACCAACAAAATCCATTTTCGCACTCCCCTTAAGCTGGGGAATACGGATTTGTCATTCCTAGCTTACCAAGAATGCTCTGAAATACATGGGTACTTAGCCCTTTTGTAAGTACATCTGCATGTTGTCCTCCAATTGGAATATAAGTCATACAAATTAATCCAGTGCATATCAATTTCAATATATTTTATCTGGTTGTGTTGTATTCGATTAAATGCCATATTTATCGCTGAATTAGTATCACAGTTAAATCTCATTGGACCACTCCACCTTATCTTCAGGTCATCAAGCATATTCTTTAACCATAACAGTTCACAAATCCCTAGCGTCACAGATCCAAATTCTGTCTCTGCACTTGATCTTGCTACAACATTCTGCTTCTTGCTCCTCCATGTTATAAGATTGCCGCAAAAAATGTACAATATCTGGAAGTAGATCTTCTATCAACTGGGAATTGATGTCAGGATAGGACTAACTCGTTTATCTCTTTTGAAAATCTATTCAGAGTAGTCTAGAATTCTATAAGCAGCCTATAGATGAACTCCTTGGGGATCATGCATAAATTGGCTTATTAAATTGATCAAATATGCTACATCTAGCCTTGTATATGGTAGATAAATGAGTTTCCAGCGAGTTAGCTTCACCAAGTTTATAGCTGGGATCTATAGGAGTTGGTGTCAATTTACAAGCTAATGTTCCCATTTCTTTTAAGAGATCAATTACGTATTTCTATTGGGAATGAGCTGCTTCAATTCCCAGAGATACTTCAAACTGCTTACTTCATTATTTCAAACTGTTGAATTAAACATTCCTTCAAGGCCCCTCTCTCCTTTTTATCATTGTCTGTCACAACTATATCATCAACATAATTTAACAATTTTGTAACTCCCCCTGAATTTGAATGTCTAATAAATATTATGATCACTTTGACTTTGTATCCTAATAGATATCTTTAACAATAGCAAATTTCTCAAACCATGCCCTCGGTGATTGTTTAAACTATAAAGAGCCTTTCCAACTTGCAAACTTTATTACCTACCATATTGTCACTGAATCCAGGAAGAATATTCATGTATGTTCCTTTTTCCAAGTTATCACAGAGGAATGTAGTTTCTACATCAAACTATTGTAATTCCCAATCAAAGTTAGCTATCAACGATAAAATGACCCTTGTGATGTTCATTTTTGCAATTGAGGCAATGATCTCAAGGTAATCCACTCCATATGTATAAGAGTACCACTTAGTCACTTGTCCCACTTTATACCTCTCCAACGATCCATCAGCTCTATACTTCAAGGTGAATACTCATTATATCCCACTGGTTTTTTCCCCTTCGACAATTCTACTATCTCCTAGGTTTTATTTTTCTCCAACGCATTCATCTCAAGTTTCATGGCTTTCTTCAATTCTCTTTTGGATAATGCCTCAATAAAATCTTAGGCATACGATAGTATTTAGATTAGTAAAGAAGGTTTTGTAAGAAGGTGAAAATCTACAGAAGGGCACAGTGTAGGATAAAAGATACAAAAGCCACCTGGTAAACTCTTGGGTTCCTTTCCTCAAAGCAATAGGTAACTCACTATCATCATCCTGGGTTTTTGTTTCACTAGACATTTCAGATTGAATGGGTTCATATATCTCACTTATCTCATTTACTGGTGGATGATTCGGAGCAGACTGTCTTTGAGTTAGGATTGTTAGCTGACCTTCTTGGATAAACCATCCCAAATTGACTTTTATCAATAGTAATTTTTCTATCAAATTGATCACTCATCATAGACTCAACACAAATAGGTTCCCTATTTCACTAAGATGATTCTACCCTAGAGTGGACGATGGTAGGGACGATGGTGATGAGAGAGAGATGTCAAACAATTTTTCTAAGTTATTCTCTTCGACCTTATCTTCCCTAGATATAGACTTCAAAAGGCTAGAAATATGTTAGGCCTCAAGTTAGCTTTTGCTTGCAATACTCCATTGAGAAGAATCTTTAGAGAAGCCCATCTACTAATATTGCTACAGAGAATTAAAAGGAAAGACCAATCCAGATTTTGAGTTTATTTCCATTGTGTTCTATTTTATTTGTTGTTACTATTTTTGCTGTTTTGTCTACTAGTATGTTTCTAAAATAATGAGATGTCAATGTTGTTTGGACTTTTTCCAGACGTGTTTATAATATTAGATGCATGGAGAAAGGGTGCAACTATGAAATGAGTCTTATTTTGGTATTGGGATAGAGGCATGCCACAAAAGCTGTTATTGTCTTTTTTTTTTTTAAAATTCCATCATCATCAATAGAGGGCCAGCCTTAGAGCAATTGGTAAGGTTACTCCTTTGTGTCCGGAAGGTCATAAGTTCAAGTCACAGAAATAACCTCTTTGTAAAATACAAAAGGAAAGCTACATACAATTGAAGACCCTCACCCGACCCTTGCAAAGCTGGGAGGCTTGTGCACTGAGTTTGTCCTTTTTGCCCTTAATTTCTTCATCATCAATAACAACATCACCTTTCATCACCAGATCTTTCCATTTTCGCTTCTCTTGTGAGGATGGAATATCAAATGGAAAGTATGCAGGAGAAATTACCAGCCATTGAAACCCACCTCACCCATTTAGATTCAACAATGTCTTGTCTAAATCAAAAACTTGATGAACTTACTCAGAAACTTGAGGAAGTGAACTTGAGGCCTAACAGAATAATAGGGTACATTAGATATGTAAATTTTCTTTGGAAAGTTGATGATAACATTTATAGCCCTTTTGACTAGTGAGTATCTTAAGAAGACATGTGACTGCTCTGGACTCCAATTTTCCCTGTTAAGGACCACGAACATGAACAAATGTAGTACAACCCAAAAGCTTAGCCATAAGATTATCAGAATTTCTGGCATCTAGATAAAAGTGAGGAAGACATGCTAGAGGTGTTTTGGATCTAAGACATGTGATAGCATCTTATGCATGCAGATGTCAGAATAGTTTCTGATGAAATACGCATGCTCTAATGGTGTTTACAAGATGATCATTTGTCCTTTTAGAGACTCCATTTTGCTGGGGTGTGGAGATACAAAATAATTCATGGATAATGGCTTCTTTCTGAAAATATGACAAATTTTTGCTAAAGTATTCTTTTGCATTGTTAGAATGAAATTTCTTAATTTTAGTACCAAATTGATTTTCTCATACATTGAAAACGAAGGACAACATCACTAACATCTAAGTTATTTTTCAACAAGAAAATCCACGTGATACAAGTGCAAATCAACGAATGGTACAAATCATCTAGCACCAATGATATTAGGGATAGAAGGACCCTAGATGTCACTATGAATTAAATAAAAGGAGTATAAGTTCTTTTATTGATAATTGAAAAAGCCACACAAGTATGTTTGGCATAGTCACACATCACAATGAAAACTCACCATAACTATCCCTTTAAAAGGAAACATCTTTAAAGGTGTAAATGATGGATGAGCCTAATGAAAATGACGAAACAAAATAACATCCTTTTTTGACGATGATAGAAGTGACAAAGAAAGATTATTGTCGCTAACAGATGATTGGTTTGAAGTTTCCATGTAATAGCACCCGTCCTTTTCCTTACCAAGTCCAATCCTCTTCCCCAAACCTTGTCCTAAAATTCACTAAGGGCTAAAAATTGGCTATATAGTTCATGTCTACAATCATTTTGTGTATAGAAACAAGATTACTGAATAACTTAAAAACATGAACTCTTTTTAATAAGATTGACAAGTTAAGTTATATGCCTTCTATGCTAGCAACAGTGGCAAGGGACCCATCAGCAACAATAACCTCTCTATTACTTGGACAAGGAGCATAATTTCTAAATTAACCGGACCAGTGGGTCATGTGGTATGTGGTGCCTAAATATATTACCTATAAATGATAAGGATTTTTGCAAGGCATTAAATCCAATTGAATAAGAAGGATTATCTGGAAGCAAAAATGAACAAAACACATATTTCTCCATTTGATACTTTATCAAGCTTACGAAACTTAGAAATAGGTTACGAGAGAGAGCTTATGAACTTGCATATGATGTTTTACTTAGTTAAAACAGTAACTTTTTTTAGGTTTAATATCTTTGCTACTGAATTCACTAGTTGCTACAACTTTTCTTGATTATTTTGAGTGATGTGGGCTAGAAGCCTTCTGTTGGTTTCCCTTATTGCTCCACTCGCTTGGGGGTTTACCATGCAATTTCCAACAACATTCTTTGGTTTGTTTTAATTTCTTATAGTATATAGCTATCTTTGAGGTCTCTATTACCATATCTATTCTACACTCCTTTTGGTCAACTTAGCTCTTCATGTTTCGTACTTTTATTTGGCATTTTTGTTGACACTTTTCTAGTAATTTCTGCAGTAACATTCATTTTAGCTCTAACAAGTGAGATTGTCATCACTTAGTGATGAGACTTCTTTTCCTAAAATTTGCGATCATATTTGATCAAACTAAGGATTCAGGCCTGTAAGAAAATCATACACCCTAGTCCTTTCAGTAAAAGATTTTACTTTAACAAAACAATTACTACACTCTAGGCCAACAGTTCTATAGATATCCAATTCCTACCACTAACTTTGTAATAGATAGGCATATTTGTGACTAATTTCCCTCTTTGCCTTGTTGTTCTAGTTTTTACCTTCATTTCATACACTTGAGCAACATCCTTAGCCTTGGAGTAAGTTTGTCGAATAACCTCCCAAATCTCTTTTGTTGTTGGCAGAAACATACAAGTCACTAATTTCAGGTGTCATAGAACACCAAAGCAATGACATAATAAGAGAGTCCTCTGCATCCCAAGCTTCGAAACTTGATTCTCCTTGCTTGAGACTAGTTCCCAACAGGTGACTCAGTTTTCCTTTACCTCCGAGGATGGTTTGTACTAGTTAAGGTCACTTTAGATAGTTCTTACCATTCAGTCGGTATGTCGTTATAATATTTGGAAGCTAATCTTTTGACTGAACTTCTTTAGAATTTTAGGTGGGTTAGTGATAGAATTAATTTCTGCAATTTCAGACATGGCTTTTGTTACTAGAGTTTAAATTAGCTGAGGCTATGATTAGGGTTTAAAGCAAAAAAGAAATCACATTGGTGAAAAGGAATAGGGTTTGGTTGGAAAAGTGCAACAATGAAGGTTGCACGATGACTACAGATCGCAGCAATAGAGGCTGCTCAAAGTTGCAATGACAGCAGCTATAAAATTTTCCCCAAAAACCCAAAAGCTCTTATACCATGAGGAAAACATAGGAGAAAAGGCTCATCTTATTGTGAACAATGTACAGGGTATTTATATTTTCCAAAAAATAGTGTATAGGGTATTTATACACATAGAGCTTGCACACCTAAAAAAGAAAATAAAAACCTTCCTAAATTTACCACCTAAAACATATGAATCCCACTAATTATGGAATCTCACTAACTGGGGAATATATA
>JANSVB020000189.1:2599348-2611191 GCA_025504935.2 Erythroxylum haughtii
ACCAGGTGCTAGAAACTCTGTTGTTGCTGATATATACTTTTTTTTTTCTTTCTCAATTATGTACCTTCTATTAAGGTTTACAATTTATTGATTTTTTTAATTGACTGATTCCCTTTGTAGAGATGCCAGATTATGTGCACGTGTTGTAAGATGTGATAAATTTAACTTTTACCTTGGTAGGTATAGCAGCATGTGTGAACTTTCTTTGAAGCAGAAACATGTTAAATGCTAGAACAGAAAACTGAAGTGTGGACTTTCGAAGAAACTGGTTAAGGTGCTTTTAATTGATTGCATGATGTATGGCTTATTTTGTTGAAGAGAAGGTATGGGTCATCATTTCTATGTATTGAGTTAGATGAGTGCATGTTAATTTTGAAAAGGTAGGCTATAGTATGTGAAAAAAACTTTAATGGGTTTTGATGACCATCTCGTTTTATCAAGAATTTCAAGAAGAATAACTTGCTGATGACTTTAACAAAACTACTGCCTTCAAAGTTCGATGATTGGATGCATGGATATCTTCCATTTTTTAGGGCTGTAATTCTCATCCAGTTTATTGTTTGTTTAACATATTCGTTTGGTCATGGTCTTCTTTCTATTGCTATTTCGTATTAGGAGAAGGAAAGATTGACATAACATAAATATGAGTTCCTGTTGCCTCTACAATTTATGAATTAGACCCGAGCTGTATAAGATTGCCGTAATTAAAATAACTAGTTTTTTCTTATTGCTAAGATAAGAAACAACTTATTTTGAACTTTAAAGTGGAAAGATTTCCAGCATATGAAAATATAGTCCTATTGATCTACCTGTATCTGAAGTTTACTTCAAGCCAGTAATTTTGACTTAGTATGGTTGCAGGTAGAAAAGATGAAGGAAATTGCAAAACTTAAAGCGAAAGAGGAGAAAAAGAAACTAGAATCTGAGGTAAAAAATTAAAACAATCTTGGCCAGTGTAATTTTAGTAAGAATGTGTGATTAGTTTTGATTCTGGCCGACAGGTGACCTCTATATCCTCTCCAATTGTCTAATACTAGACTATGTTGCATGTTTCAGCTTGAGCTGGTTTTAATTGTGGAAAGATTGCAAGACTTGCGATCAATCAGGATCCAAAAGTTGAAAAAACAAGGTGTAATTACTGTCTTAGCTTCTGCTCTTCAGTCCATGTGCATTCTCATAGTTGTAAACTTCTCCTAATGCTCTATGTTTGCAGCATGGTCACGCATATCACAATTGCTGATTCCAGCATTCATCCACTTTTGATGCATCTGATCAACTCATATTAAATATGGAATTTAATAATGAACTTTCTTTTTCAACTAGGTATTTGATGTTTAATAATATCAGACATAATTACAGAATTAGCTCTTGAGTACAAGAAAAACAAAATAAAAGAGCAATTTTCTTGTCTGGTACTGTTTAAAGCTAACAATAGTTTTTCTCATAGTTTGTTTTGTTTTGTGTTTTCTAAGAGTTGTGAGATGTCCTGGATAACATCTCGTTTCAAATTGTAACCAGTTGGTTTCTGGTGTTAATTATGTAGGGCATTTTCTCCCAGAGCAAGATGACGAGTTTCTTGAGAGAGTTCGAGCTGCAGTTGAGGAAGAGGAGCGCCAAGCAATGGCTGCAGTGGATACAACTGCTGCCAAGGATGCCATTGCAACAGTCGAGGGAGCTAGAAAAGCAAAATATAACGTTGAGTCCCCGGTAAGAGATTCAAGTCGTGATGATAGTGGAGCAAAGGAAATTAAAGACCAGGTAGTAGCTGAAAGAAAAGACAGCAAAAGCTATGGTGCAGCCTCCTACCCTTCTGAAGAAAAAGTATCTGAAGTTTTAAGCCATGGAGGAGCTTATGATTCTTTGGCAAATTTGCCCGTTGAATTCTACCACTACTATCATGGTAGCAACAATGATATGGGTACACTAATTGAGGTTAGAAGGATGTGGGATGCATATATAAGAACCGGAGGAAGGTAAGCTAGCCAATGCCTCCTAGCTAGAAGCTGACCTTGTCACAAAGTCGATGCATGTACCTAACTTTACCATCGTCCCCGTATTGTCTTGAATTCTTTTGGCCCACTGTTGCATTCGTGAAAAAGCAAGCGCTTAGGCCGGCCTGACTGATAGCTTATTGATTATCTTTTTTGGGATTGCATACGATTATAGCATGTCATATCAATTATTCTGATTATCCTGTTGTATTTGGATGCAGTCGAATACCAGGCCACTGGGTACAACCGCCGCCACCATCAAGTGACGTATGGGCATCCTACCTTGTCAAGCCTAGATAACTTTCTCTTTTTTCATCTCTTCTTAATTTAGTGATTGCTTATCTTCTTGTTTATAAATATTCCAATTTCTTTCAGGCACCTATATCAAGGCTTTTCTTAAAAAAGATAGGGTTGTATTTGTCAAATGCTTTCCTTTTCTTATTTGGGCTTAGCATTAGGTTAGGCTCCAGCACAATTAAATTTTTTAATTTAAAATTGATGTCATTTTATTTGATATATTCAAGCTTGGACTCGGGTCGGGTTGGATAGTCCAAGTTCGAGTTCGACTTGAATCTCGAAATTTTCAAAAAAAGTATCTGAACTCGGTTTAAAATCTAATCAACTCAAGATAAACTGATTGACTTAGGTAGGACTTGGTTGGGCCGGAGAAAATTTGTTATATGTTTTCTTATTTAACTTTCAATATGCCTTAATAGCACCTGAATATCCTAAAAAATTTCACTGAATCACCTACGATGTCAAAATTTTCTAAGTCATTTATGTTGTACAAAATGCAACACATATACTTAAGAACTTTCAAATAATTAATCTGTCATTTTTTTCGCCAAAGCTTGTAATATATCCATAGTTGGATTTATATTTATCATATTAGCTCCATGCGTGCATGCCCAATTCTTCTATATTAAATCAATACATCTTCACGAATATATATCACGTGCTTTGTATCATGGTTAGAGAAATCACATAAATCAATTGTATAAATGTTTTCTTCTCTCATGCCTACGATGGTGTGCTATTACTCATTTTATAAGTAATGCCTGATTTTTTCTCAAATTATCTAGTAACCTAATTGATTAAAAAAAAAAAACCTAAAAGCCACAACCTTTGAAAGTTTACCTATCCTCTTACTCTAATTTCTACGCCAATTCCTTTTAGTGATGCCAAGTACTACATATAAACCTTATCCTTCGAATGTCTATAGAGTGGCAAATCTTGCTCTCCCCTTAACACTTTTGATTGCTCTATTATAAATAATAACCTCAACAGGACTATTCCAACTACTAATGTATTAGATTAAAGAAATTTCTTTTTCCAAGTTTTAAGTCGACAAATTCTAAGAATTGTGTGTCTGGGTTTATAGTAAAGTCTATACGCGAATCATAGGTTGTACTATTGGTTATGTAGGTGATGCCATTTCAAACATTGCATGAAGCAATGCAAGACATTTAAACAAAACAAAGTAGTCTTTAGGAGCATGACACTTTAAAGAAATCAATACCACTATTCTCAATTATGGTTTATAGACTAATTCCTCCTAAATCTATAGTAGGGACATATTGATGATCCTACTTTCAAATTCCAATCTCAATTCAAATTGCACTTGGGTGTGAGATTGCTTGCTTTATTCTTAGACATTTAAACAACACTAAGAAATCTTTAAAAGCATTATGTTTTAAAGAACTCAATGCCACTATTCTCCTTTATGGTTTAAAAAGGGAGGACGGCCTCCTCTGACCACTGCTCATTCACGATCTTGTTTTCTTTTAGAGAATTTTCTTCATTTTTCTCGATATGATTAAATTCTTATTCTATTAAATCACCTAACTCTCGTTAGTCTAATTTACTTTTTTTTTCATTCGATTCACCCTCTCAATTTATTACTGAATTATGCAATCACATAATTAAACCACAACATATCCAATAAACACATATACAATCAGATTTCCATTAATTCAAGAATAAAATTTCGAAGGTGAGTTTAGAACATCATCAACGTTCTAGATCCTATCATCAACTGTTCAATCCAATTCTATACAATAATAAAATTGGAATTAAACAAGAAATACAATCTAAATGGATGACGGGAGGTAGTAACGTCGGGAAACCTCCTAATCCGAGAAGTATGTCGAGTTAGCTTCTTCTCCTCTTCTCTCTTCCTTCTTCTCTTCCACTATCTCTCAATGATTTCTCTCTAGGGTTTCTCAAAGTAGTTGATGCAAAAGCTCTCTTTTTTACCTCTTTAAATATCCTCTTGTGTTCTAAGTAGCCCTAGGATTTTTTTAGGGGTTCAAAAGGTCCAAAAAATTGCTTAAAACTTGATGTTTTTAGTGTTTTCATGTAGGCCACGACCATGGCCCTACAAGCCATGATTGTGGGTCATTTCCTGGGCTTCTATCATGATCGTGGCATGCAAGCCACGATCATAGGCTAAATCTGATGCTTTTGTCATGATCATGGCCTGTTATACCATAATTATGGGTCGTTGTTTTAGCCTAAATGTCTCCAAAACTTTTCCGTTCTTTGATGTTAACCCTAAAACACTAGCAAACACGTCAAGATACCTTTAAAACATAACATTTAAGCTTAAAAGCTTGTACTAACCTATAAAATACTTAAAACATAAATAATTAACAAACTAATACAATTCTAACCTAAACGCATACTAAATGATTGAATTAATGACTAAACACATATCAAACTATGCCCTAAAATACGATGTAATTTCCATTTATCATTTACGAAGTGGGGATTTCACTTCTTTTCCACTGCTTGAGGACATAAAAGATTTCAACTGTTGAGCTAATGTAAAATTTACCCATGTAAGTATGTTCTGACTGATACTCTTAACGTTTTACAAATTCGTAATTCCTTTGACCAATTAGTTAGGCAAATTTGTTGTAATGCATTTGTTAAAGTTGACTATCTTGCTTATGTTGAGTTGACATGAGAATTTTACAGCACCTTTCAATTTAATCCCTATGTAGAATTTGACATGTTTACTAAGGGAATTGTTAATTTATACTTATGGGCCATGAATTTGCATTATCTATTGTTAAATTGAATATTGGGTTTTATATCAACCAATGACATTAAGAACAAACCATTTGTAAGTTTCAGTTGCGATTACCATACTGATTTTAATGCTTTTGAACTATGGACTCAATGGTTTGTCGATCCTCAACCATATAATGCCAATGTATTTAAGAGTTCATATTTAAAATTTTCTATTTTTAAATCATACATTGACTATTAGCATACAATTTTTGGGGTGACGAGATTCTATTTGTACACTTTCTACGGATGAGTTTTATTTTTTGTGGTGTATGAACAAACAAATTTTTGTTAATTTGGGTTTTTGGTTTCTATCTCAATTTCAATCTGTGATAAATAAGAATCCAAACCATTAATGCCGTTAATTTGAAAATATTGGATCGAAAAAACTGACATGTTTGTGGCTTGTGCCATAGAACCTTTGGATTTGGGAAGCTTGTGCAAGATGGGCATCGTTGAAATGAGTTATGGGTAGTTCCCCTTTACTTATCTAAGTCCAACTGTCACTTCCAACCCACATCCAACCACAAATAGTCGGGTTGTCTCACCTACATCGAGTAGTAGCCAACCTCCTTAGGCCAATTTGGATGCTCTTCTGACTAGACTTGAATGCCAGATACACTAAATGGAGCAAAATTTTACATCATATTGGGCACACTAAGGATTTCAACCTCCTTACTCACCAACCCCATGACTTGGGTGATCAACTTACAAAGAAGCTTTCTTTCCTCTTCTCTTTTATATTTTAGTGTCTTTTACTTTATATGATTACATTGGGGATAATATATGGATTAGGTGTGGGGGTGGGGTATGTTCCATACAACTGATATTTAAGAATCTTTATTGAAAATTTTTGATTAATTATTGACTTGTTTGCAATTGATTAGCCACCATTGACACTTTCTACACTTCCATTTTTGTTGACTTAATTACTGCACATAACTTGAGTTAATTTTATTTTTAAGACAATATATGCTACTTAGTTAAGAAAGACAAGTGCATACACTTAGTCAAGGTTTGGCAATCATATGATTAACCATGTTGTATAATTGTGGTGAATTGCATTAACTTGTGAGTTTTTAGGCCTAAAAGATTGAAACATTTATATCAATTTGTATTTCTTATATGTGTGATTATCTTCTAAGGTAAATTTTTCTTTAGAACTTGCTTGGAGCTGACTTGAGATCACATTTATATGTTCGTGCAAAGAAATGATAAAGGCCTTCTTTATTTTAAACCTTTAGCTTACAAAGCCAACCCAATTCAATATCCTTTGTTAAACCTTTTGAGTCGAACCCTTTTTCTGGATAAATGTATAATAAACAACTAAAACCTTTAATATCTTCACCCATCATAAATTTAAACAGGCATTCTAACCATAATTTTTGTCAAAACTTATTATGGAGAAATATGGAAACCAAGGAAATTAAAAAGATGAAAGGAAATTGAAGAGATTGAGACTTGAATTATATGTTATACTACTATCTCTTGATCTTAAATATCAGTATATTTCATTGACTAAAAAAAGCAATGAAAAACAAATTATGAGGTGTAATCTATCTCCACACGGAATGACTTTGTTGACTCCTTTGTGATTAAATTTGTGTCTCCATAAGTGGTTAGATGCTTAGCTAATGTTTATGATTTTTCCCTTTTCATTTATCAATTCTTACCTTTACCTATAGTCCAATACAACCATAAATAAATCCTTTTTTATTTTTACATGTTTGTATTTCAAGTAGTGAAAATTTGGTGAAAAAACAAGCACATGGTAGAATATTTGCATTAGAAGAATTGAGTGAAATATTGAACCAATAAATACTTGAGTGATTTGAGCAAAATCTTATCTATGAGAGTTTTCTATAATTATGTTATGATTGCCTTAAATTGAGTTTGTTTATATTTACTTAAATGGTTAACTCTGGTGTATTAAGTGTTAAAAAAATGTTTAACTCTTGAAGTGTGCACTATTTACTGTGAGACTTGGAATAAAGAAAGTTGATTAGTTGGCCAATTGATTACAAGTGTAGTTTTCTAAGGACGAGCAAAAGATTAGTGTGGGAGAATTTGATATGTTATTATTTTTGGGCTAACTTTGGATATAAATCTCTTTAATGTGTTGAAAATTTTATTTAAAATTAATGGGCTTAGGTGATTTTGAACATATGGGAGTTGAATTTGAATAAAAAAGATGTAAGAAAAGCAAAGGCAATTTGAATTTCCTATTGGCAGAAAAATTTTTGACTAAGCGTGGGCACGTACAAGGAAAAGTTTATCACTAGAATCTAATTTGAAAGGAGATTCAATAGACTTAGGATTCTAATTATTTTTGGGAATTAATTTGTTTTCCTTATGTGGGGATATACTACCTAATTTATTTATTTTTTTGGGGGGTGGGGTTGCGGATGGATTGTATCTGATAAAAATAACTTTAAAAAGGGAGGACGACCCCCTTTGACCACTAATTGTTCATGTTCTTGTTTTCTTTTATAGTTTTTTTTCTAGAAAAAAGGCAGATATGGAGACCAGATGTTCTGCTATTCTTCTATGAAGTTTCATCGCTGTTATGAGTAGCTAAATCCTTGTTCTTGGTTCAAGGAAACAAATGTTATCATCTAGTATGCGTGAGATTTTCTGAATAAAATTTACTCATTAACTAATATTAAGTGTCTTTCGCATTACTTTTCATGATTGAATTGATTGATCTCAAGGATATGTAACTAAGAATTGATTGATTTAATTTATAGTAATATTAGTAGGATTTGACGTTCAATTTTGCTAACCAAAAGTGACAAATAGGATCACTATCTTTTACGTTAGGGATTGGAAATTCTAAGAAAGATATTTATCGAGATTAAATACATATCGTATGTGTATTATCTTGCTTATTGATTCTCTTAGTTCTTAAAGCTATTAATTAATTAACTTAAGATCGTATTTAAGTTGTTGGTTAATAAAAGTGATTAGAATACACGTTTCTATTCATTTAATCCTAAGATAGAACACCATTTAATGAGTCTTTGTTAATGGATTTAATTTAAATTTTTATTGATGATCCATACTGGTTTGATAACGTAGGTGACCCAAAACTAAGGTTTGTTCATTAATTTTCCAGATTTGATTATTTATGTTTATTTCTAATTTTTTTTCAATTTTAATTCCTTAAAATCACGTTATTTAAACCCACCCCCAATTTGTTTTATTTTTAACTCGTGAAACACTTACCAATAGATTCATGAGAACGATCTCAACTCTTCACTAACTATATATATTATTATTGGAGTTGGTATTAATTTGGTTGCAGGCGACAACATTACCAACCAAACATTACTTTTCAGGGTTTTTAGGTATAACTAACCTACTTTAGCTTTGGACTTCTGAATGACGGTCTTTGGTAGTATGATGGTCTTTATGAAGTATGATCATGTTTGAAGTCAATATTCTTATATTTAAGCCTATCATAAGTGGAGCTTGTTTCATGCTCCTAGAGTGATGTTGAGACCTAAATGAGTGAAAGGTGATTGTGTGATGCCACTTTATTATGATACTGCATGGAACATCAACATGAAATTGTTAAAGAAAAATAAGAAAATGTACCAAAGCCACCATCCTATTACAAAATGGAAGTTAAATGCTAAACTATAAATAGATAATTAATGAATTTGAGTTTGAAGATTCAATCCTAAGGCTACAATCCATATTTTAAAAATCATAAAACAAAGATTTTTTTTAAAGAACTAAGGGTGGAAAACATAAGAAAAATATAAAAAAACACTTTAGTGGATCGAAAACTAAAAGTAAATGAAAGTAAAAGACAAACTGATATTTACTATAAAAACAAACGTGAGTAATATAAACAATACAATAGTATCAAAGCCATTGGACATCAAACATCCTATTTAACAACTTCATATAAAAATATAAAAATGAAAATAATATATAAAGAAGTTGATGTGCATAAAATATGCATATATATATTTTTAATTCTTTTTTAGTTTTCATGTTAAATTGTGTCCTTTTACTTAGTTTATAACACATTTTTAGGTAAATGTGCATATTGGACCTTAGGATGAGATTTATCAAAAATTGGAGGCTATTTTAAATAAAACATAGAGAAAATAAAAATTCTTGGAGAAAAATGGTTTAGGCATACCAATGTGCTAGCATGTGCCTTATATGATTCAAGTGTAGGAAAAGACACGACCTTGAACTTGTTACAGGGGAACGACCATATGGCTTTAAAGAAAATTCAAAGAGTAATATAACCTAAACCACAGTCTTGCTACAAATTACATGCAAGTTATAAGAGAAATAAGAATATATATGATCTAGGGTCACAATTATGCCAGAGACCTTTTCTATCCCCCAAAGGAAATAGAAGAATCCACAATTATGGGCCAAATCATGTGCAAGGGCACTAAAATGGAAGATTATTGAATACATTACACATTTGACACATCTTTTCTCTCAAAAGGTTAAGGTTAACTATCAGGTGGTTTATAAAACCCCAAGGGCTTAATTTTAAAGCTATTTTTCATTAAAGAAGCAAGATCTGAAGTCATCTTAGTATATCCATTTGTCAAAATCATTTGGATTTTCACTTAGAATTATTTTTTCTATAATGTCTTTGATTTTGATTATTTTTTCATTATTTTAAACAAGATCAATGGCTAGATATTTTATATGTTTAAGTAGGAAAAACTCTAGTTTCTACTCTTTTATGGAATGATTTATTTTGATTTATAAATTGAGATATATTTTTGTGAGCTATTTTTATTAATCTTAATGTAAAGTTAATTATGCTAGCAATTAAATTTGACCAAAAATCATTTATGGACATCTTGAGAGAGCCTGCTTATAAAAGGACCAAAACTTAAGTAGAAGGGGTTGAGTGGGGTGCTAGAGATAAACTTACATGATCTCTCTAGTGTTATAGTGAAACCTTTCGTAGGATTTTATATATCTTAATGCATTCAAAGGAATGTTTGCTTGATAGAGATGCAAGCTAACTAACTAGAGAGTAGATGGAAGTAGCTTAAAAGAGCAAAATTTTGGTATCTAAGAAATCTTGCCAATCTAGAAAATATATTCATGTCATTTGAACCATGACATCAAGGTTTATGCTAATGTACTTATCTAAGAATTGATTTAAGATTGAATTCTTTATTTAAGACTTTTTTTGGTTTTGATTCCCTTGGCTATTCTCCTAATTAGGCTTTATTTTATTTCTGTTATTCATGACGAATTATTTTTGGCTACTTAGTATTTTTATATTTTTCTAGATCCACACCACTTTCTTAAGGGAATCAACCCTTAACCATTTTATTACTTAACAATGATAGTGAACTTTCCTTAATTATAGGTAATAAATTAGTAAAAAAGAAAATTTAAATAGTATAGAACACACCCATCAAGGTTTAGGCATCATTACCATCAAAGCAACTCATTCTTAGAAAAATAACTATTTTTTATTCATGTATATCTCTTTTCTTTTTGTTAATTTTCTGTATAATTTCTTAATTTGTTTTCCTTCGTACTTATTCCTTTTTTATTTTAAGGAGATACTTGGTGTATGACAAAAAGTCAAAATTTTGTTTTCCTTAAAGAAGACCTAGAGCTAAAACAAACACTTCATCATAATCAAAGAGAATGTATTAAATAATGAACTTAAGATATACTAGATATACACCCTACAACCATGGGGGGAGAGCATATGGCAAGGATTGATTATGCAAAATTATCTCTTATAGGCTTGCTTGTAATTATCCCACTTATATATTTCAAGGATAATTAACAACTAAGCTTAATTAAGATGTGACTCATCCATATGTAGAAATAAAGTTCTGATCAAAGACCAGTTAGGTCTCCTTGTAAAGTTGGATTCAAACTTTACTAAGATAGTTAAGGAGACACCCTTAGGAGAGTTTTCATAATCACTACCACTGAACTTAATTAGAGATTTCTCTATATACTTAACAGTCTTAACTCTTATTAACTTAAGCATGATAGTGATTTTATATGGAACACCTTCAATACTTAATTGTTTTTCTAGACCTAAAGACCTAGAACTAGCCTTATAGACCTACTCCAAATTAAGTTTACATTATTTATAATTTCATGAAAAAATTGGGGATTTGAAATTATATACTCAAGAAAAAATTATACATTAGTAACATTCTTTGTTGATGCTTTATTTTCTCATAACTATGTTTAAAGAGATGTTAAACAAGGATGTTCACTTTGAAGTGGGTTTTTGGGTCTTTATTTAATTAATTCTAATGCTCCAATGAGAAGATACGAGAAAATAGTACTTGGTAAGGGGAAAAAAGGAAGCTTAAGAAAAATTAGGGTAAAATAATCAAGAATGATATTGTTAGACCCTGAATTTTTTAATTATTATTGATTTATTTTTTTAATTATTTTTAAAATTGAGCCCATTATTTCAAGGAGCCTAAGTAGAAATTAGAATTTGGAATGGAGTGTTAGAATGAAATTAGTGTACGGTTAAGGTATTAGATTTAAATGAACCAAGGAGTTAGTAGTCTTTTGATTAAAATGAAGGGCATAATTGGAAAGACAAACAAAGAGAAGGGTAATTTGGGAAGACAAGAGAAAAACTCAGTCTTAAATAAGTAAGAAAGAAGAGAGAAAAAGAGAAGAAAAACGCAGAGAAAGAAGAAAAGAGGAAGAAATCGGAGAACCCAGGAAAGAAGAAGAAGAGTTTGACTAAGCTTAAGGTAAGTCCATTCTTCTTCTTACTTTGAAGAAAAAGGAATTAGA
>JANSVB020000189.1:2611291-2626887 GCA_025504935.2 Erythroxylum haughtii
AAACCTTAAGCATAATTCTTCCCTTACACATGACTAAGTCACCTCAATTTTCTCGTTTAATGTCAAATTAAAATTCACAAATCTAAGAAAAGTTCGAGGTCCAACATGACTTCTAACATGTTAAGTTAAATATGCAGGAAAAGTCTATGGGCATGAGGCCTACACCTACTCAGGTGTTTTTGCACACTCACACGAAGAAATATGACGGTGTGATATTCGTTAACAGTCGATGTGGAGAACTGAATGTATGTAAAATTAATGCTTTATTATTATTTTTTAATAATTATCACTAACTAATATAAACATTGCTTCTTAATAGGACCAAACACAAGAAACTATTCAGCGACAATCTTACCAGGAAACACCTATTGATGAGACTCAGACGTATCTTGATGTTGTGGGTGGTAGGGACCGTTGTGGAAGTGTTAGACCCCGAATTTTTTAATTATTATTGATTTATTTGTTTTATTATTTTTAGAATTAAGCCCATTATTTTAGGGAGCCTAAGTAGAAATTAGGATTTGGAATGGAGTGTTCGAATGAAATTAATGTATGGTTAAGGTATTAGATTTAATTTGACTTAAGGAGCTAAAGGACATAAGGGAAAAATTAAGAGAACTAAACAAGTGAGGGGTAATTTTGGAAGGCAAGACAAAAATTTAGTCCTGAATAAGTGAGAACGAAGAAATAATTGTGGAAGAGAGAAAGAGAGAAGAGAAAACGTAAAAAAGAAAGAAAGAAGAGGGAAAAAACGTGGGAGAAGAAAGAAGAAGAAGAAAAATCATGGGAGAAGCTAGGAAAGAAGGAGATAACGTGAAAAGAAGAGAAATAAAGCTTGTTAGAGGTAACAATCTTCATATTTCTTCATGCTTTGATGAGAAAGGGAATAGTGAGAGGGAAAATAAGGTTTTGTGTTGGAAAATAATGTGAGAAGGAAGAAACCCATTTGATTTTCGTGGGTTTTTGAATTAAGATTGGTTTTGCTAGTTAGATGAACTATAGATAGGTTAAATCTAAGCTTTATTTTTCAGATGTTTTATTTATTTGAAGGGAATCAAGAAAACCCTACCTAAGATCAAAGGGAAAGGCAAATTTGAACTCAGAAAATTTTAAGAAAATATGTGGGTAATGTATTTATAGTTATTGTGTGATTGAGCAAATTCTTGCCTATGTGTGTGTATGTGTAAATTTCTTGATTTTTGAATTGTTGTGAAGATTTGATAATGCATGATGATTTATGATTATGCTACACCTTGAGAGAGGTTATAATATTTTTTCTAAATGAAAACAAGAAAAAGCATATGATGAAATGATTTGGGCATGAATATGTGCTTTTGTATGGGCAAGAGTGGAACCATTTCATTCATCATGTGCACATTGATAAGAGCCTTCTCTTAGCTGCCCGCTTATGGCATATGAGCTCCAAAAAATAGACTCATTTCGTTCATGGTGTAAGCTTTGGTTTCTCCATTTTGTTTCCATATAACCCTCGAACCGTTTTTGAACATGATGAATAATAGTGTTGTGCATGGATGGTTGGATATATGATATGTTTTATGTGATGAAATGCCTAACTTTGAGTTTTGGAACTAGAATTGAGAGTGCTTGAATTTGCTATATATATACATATGCTTGAATTAGTGATTAATTACCGATGGCTATAAATATATTAGTCATTGAGCTCTATAGTTCAACCTATATTTCTCACTCCTCAGATGCAGAACAAGACGAGTGTTGAACCTTGCAAGGCATTGGAAACTATAAGATATCTAGAGATCTTTTGTATTAAGTTAGTGACCTTTTTGGATAGCTTTATAGACATATTAAACATTGAGCATCCTTATGTATTTTATTTTAAGTTAGTGATATGTATGATAATATGTAAGTGAAGCTTGTATAAACACTATTTGGATTCATTAATAAAATATTATTATGTTTTGATCATAACCTTCCAAGTGGTACATTGCATTTTCAAGTCTTTCATAAGGGTAAAATTTGTGTTCTGAATTCAAGGAAAAACTGTATTGATCAAGGTAGAATTAGACAAAGTTGTCTTCATAAAAGTTGTAGCTTATCTTTCTAGCTTTCCAATAATATAAAGTACGAAAATTTTGAATATTGGAGTTGAGAGATATGATCATTATAAGTCAGTGATGCTACATAAGATGTTTATGCATGCCAACCTTGATCACGATCGCACCAGACACTCTCACGATCTCACCATCATTCCTCGCAATCGCATCCTTATCCTCACGATCACACCTTTATTCCTCATGATTGCACCAGAAGGGTTTTTCTAGCTCTAAACATGCTTGATTCTTTTGGCTATAACTATGTCATCCGAGCTCCAAATGACCTGATTCTTTAACCAATAGATTCCTAACACATTTTTCTATCTCTCCATAAAAAGTGATAGCACTTGGTGTTGATTTGAGAGAGATTGATGGAAAGTAAGTGAGGGAATCAATTGGAAGAGCATAAATTGGTTATTTTACTGAACATACTTCGATATTTTAATCATATCTTGATCGATAGAGCTCTGAATGAGTTGGTTCTTATTTCAAAATAAAATAGAGATATAGAGCTACAATTGCTCTACGGACATAATTTTGAAATTCTGATGTCTAACTGGTGTGAGCTTTCCCTTTGTGGGATGCGTGTCTAGATGTCACTTAGGACGTCGAGCACGAACCGATAATGGATAATGTGATTTCCATTGAAATAACCCTATAAGGAAACCCACTCACGTATTATGGCTCCGGAGTTGAACTCCAAAAATGGGGCCCAACATGCTTAATACCAGAGCATGAAGATGAACTGATAATGGCTAATTTGAGTTCATTAAAATAACCCTACATGGTAATACGCTTACATTTTATGACTTGAGAGTTGGACTCTGGAAATAGGATGTAATAAGTTTGGTATCAAAGCGATAGTTGGACTCCGAAAACGAGGTCCAACAGATATGGCTTTGTTAGAACTTATCGAGGGCACGGCCCCTAATAGAAAACTTTGACGTACTAGGATACAGACAAAGGATCTCATGTAGAGAGGTCTTTATCATTCTCTTAAGTTCTCTAAACTTTTTCCTTCAAGTTATTCGTTTTATAGATAACCTTAAGATTTTGATTAAGTTGTACTTCTCTCCTAGTTTTTTTTTTTACCCTAAGTAGCTTTTTACTTAGTTGTTTACTTTATTGTATTGATTGGCATGATTTATTCTTATACTTGTCTCTTTTTGTCCTAGTTTGTGTATTTATTTATGTATTTTATCTTGTACTGTTATTCTTTACCATGTTCTATATGTATTTTATTACATAATTTTATATTTTTAATTATACATACTTGTTGATATTTTGTATTATTAATAATTTGAAATACATATAGGTCTATCGAAAATAGTCTTTCTACCAAGAAGGGATAAGATCGCGTAGTATTGGATCTCCCCAGACCTCGCATTTCAGTGGGACTTTCAATGGGTGTTGTTATTGTTTAATTAATTCTAAATTAGATATAAATTTGTAACATGTTCATTCTTTTGCTTCTATTTTTCTTTCTTTTTTTGTTGTAATGACCTAGTCCCTTTATTTTAAAAAACAAAAAGTTTGGCATATTATGTGAATTGACTTACAAAGGCTATAATAAATATTTATTTCATTCTAGATTTGATATAAAATAAAGATTAATTGTATTAAAGTGTTATAAAATCAAGGTTTAACTGATTTCTATAATTTCACTTAAGTTATAAACTAAAATATATTTTTCTTCTTTTAGTGAAGACTATTGAGAAGAAATGGAAGCAAAAAGAATGTTAAGAAATCTCATTACCCCTTATTTTTACACCCAATGCATTTGCTTGAAAAATCCTTTATGACAAATTATTAAATGACTACTTAGTTTCACTTTTATTATATTTTTGTTCTTTTATAAATTTAAAAAATAATTATTTATGTTTTTCTCTTTATTTATATTTTTGGTTCTCCTATTTTAATAATTGTAATGTAAATTATTTTGAATAACTTGGTTTATGATTAAAATGTCAAACACATTTCAACCTTCATTTTGTAACATTATATATCATGACTGATAAAAAATGCATACTTGTTATCGTAATTAGTAACAAAATTTAGGCATGTTGAGTTTTTACTCCTCTAAATAAAGTCAATACCTAAAATTTTATGTAGATATAAGAATAATTCAAATGCACTCTTGATAAAAGTTTGAGCGGCAAATTTTTTAAAAAATTATATATAATAGAAAATAAGTTTAAATAATGCTAAATTTTATAAAGCAACTAAAAATTATTCTGAATATGATAATACAATTTTATTTGAGTACTATTGAGTTTTTTTAAAATAATAACTTCAATTGAATGACTTTAAAGACATTACAAGGAAAAAGATAAAATGTTGGAATCAAATATATCAAACTACTAGAGGAAATCACTTCATGAATTAGTGAGTATAAGATTAGTATGGTTTTATGAACAATAGGCTAATTGATTCTCCAAATGGTGCTGAAGTCATGACTAATTTTATACTTGCGACAGCATAGGCTTAGGAGCAATCTGATTTATCCCTATATATGATTCAATAGTTCAACCTCAAAGTGAGATGAGTTAGTGAAAACTCTAATGTTTCTTTTTGTCCAAATGCCTGCGATAATGTAAGAAAGTGTAATATATATGTTCCATTTGTCACCTTTAGTTCTGTTTTGAACTCCAATACACCATTCTATGATGTGAGTCCATTTTGAAGGAGGTTTTGCCACTTTACATACATACATGATGGTCTTCCATATTTTTTTTGAAGAGTTCACATTGAAAGAAATTGTGATTGTGGGATTCTAAATCTCTCCTGCAAAAAGAGCCCCAATTTGGTATGTATATTTGTTTCCCAAGTCTATCAAGAGTAGGAAGTTTGACCTTGATGGCTTTCTATAGAGTGGGAGCACCTCTACAGCACGAGCTTCTATATAAACCTATCTTTAAGATGATTCAATGTAATGTTCTTTAGGAAGTTGAGAATTGGAAATGATGAAATGCTGGAGTTGTTGGATTATGTGAATGAGATAGCGTCATACACATTTGCATTTGTTTCGATTGATATTTAAAGATGATCCATTTCAACTATCTAGATAAGAGGTTTATGGATGGTCTGAATAATATTCCAAAAGTTGGTTGATATACCATTATCAATTTGATTGAAGCAATGATCTTTGAATTTGTTTATACTTTTTTCAAAGAACTTCATGAGGAATAGCATTGTTTGAGATGTGGAAGTTCCATATTCAACTCTCCTTTATGAGGTAAGCATGTACCCATTTTACCCATAAATATTTCTTATCATAAAGTAATCTCTTTATTTTTAGAGCAAGACTTGATTTATGATCTTGGTGGATATATTGCCTAGGCCTTCATGTTTCATGGGCTGACACACTTCAATGCAGCTGACTTTGTTCCTTGTATGTTCCAGTCTAGAACTAGACCATAGGAAATTTTTGAGTATTATTACAATAGTTTTTGTGATGCCTTTTTGGAAAGCCAAGTGAGAGGCCCAATGGATGCCAGTGGATAGAAATATAGACTTGATAAGTGTTGCTCTACCTACTAATGATAACTCTTTGCTACTCCAACTATTAATTCTGGAGATAATTATATCAATGAGTGATATGTAGTCTCTTATTGGTTTGATTGTAGAAATTGGGACTCCAAGGTATTGTACTGGTTGCACTTGGTGAGGTATATAAGGCACACTTATTCTAATTTATGCTTAAACCTGACATTCTCTTGAACATTTTGAGGGTTGTATTTAAGGATGACATAAATCTATGATTTGCCTTGGAAAAGATGAATACATCATCTACAAAGGATAGACTTATGATTTTAATCTTTTTTCATCTAGCATGATACTTGAATATCTTGCTTTTATCTGTATTTCTTGATATCAACTTAATCAAGGCTTCCATAACTAGAGAGAGTAGGTAAGGGGAGATGGGATGCCCTTGCCTAATACCTCTAGTACTTCTTATCAGACCTAAAGGCTCACCATTGACTAGGCTATTAAAAGTGATAATGGATATGCATTGATAACTCAAAGCTATGAAGTATGTGGGAAAATTTAGTGGTGACAGTATGTTTATAATGAAGACCACTCGATATAATCATAATCCTTTTAGAAGTCAACCTTCATTGCATAACTATTGTGACCTCTCCTCTTAGTAAAGTGCTTAAAAAGCTAATATGCTATCATGATGTTGTCCAATATACTTCTTTCAGATATATATGCAACCTTTACTTGATCAATATGGTTTGGTTGCACCAGTTTCATCCTTTGAGCTATAACTTTTGCAATGATCTTGTAGATAGTGTTATAACACAATAGGCCTGTAATCATGCACGGTTTTTTGTTCATTGGCTTTTGGAATTAAGGTTATGAAGGTCTTATTAATTTCCTTGAGCATTTTGCACTTGTTGAAAAATTCAAAGATAGCCTCTGTTACTGAGCCTCTGTTTGGTTGGGTTTATACCAGTAGAGCTTTTTTCAGTAGAGCTTTTTCTGTAGATCTTTTCTGAGAAAAGCTTTTTTAAAAAGCCAGTTGACTATTTGGCTGTCATTTTTTTTTTGAAAGAGCTTCATACAACAAAATGTTTGGCAACATAAAAATAAAAAGCACTTTTAATTTTAACTATATTTTATTTTGTAATAAAAATTATTTATGCACATAAATATTATTTAAAGTATATTAAACAATATGCAAAACACAATATATTAATTATTATATAGTTTTAAATCATATGAAATATAAATGAAAATATATCTAACCAAATCTTTTATATAGATTATCACATAAGTAAAACTAATATCAAAAATAAATATTAAAACATATAAAAACCAAATAATATTATATAAATCTCAAAATAGATTTTCAAGTTGAGTAAATAGTTAAATACATAATAAATTATGCATTTTATTGTAACAAAGAAGATGGGTTTGTAAGAGAAACATAAAGATGGGTTTGTAGGTATTGTGAGAATTATGTGTAAAACGTAAGGGCAAAAGGAACTAAAAAATAGACTCATTAATTGATTTGAAAAATCTATCCAAAAAAGTCATTTGAGAGGTTTTTTTGAAAAGCTCTAAATTTGAGCTTCTTAAAAAGCTATATTTTGGTTGCCAATAAAATCATATCTATTAAAGAAGTGCTTTTTTATTTTACAGTTACACTCATTTTCTTTAAAAAAAAGCTTTTATAGTGAAAAAAAGTGCTTATTAACTTCCTAAAAGCCCATCCAAATAGTCATTGAATGTTCAATTGACTCCTAAATTTGTGAAAAAAGTTTACATTTATTCCACTAGGCCCTAGTGCTTTGTAAGGTTGCAAAGATTTCAAGACTTTGAGGATTTCCTCTGGAGTAACTAGTTCAGCTAAAAACAAGGCTTCTTGAGGGGATAGCTTGGCTTGCGGGACTTCTTGGAGTGATCTAGATATGGAGTGAGTGTTTAAGGGAGAGTTTAGCAGGCAGGTGAAGTGCTCCATGGAGGCTTTGAGGAGTTGGTTTTGAGTTGAGATCTAATACTATTTATGGTTAATGGAGATGATTTGATCGGTAGCTTTCCTAGAGGCAATGGATTTATTAAAGAAAGATGAATTTTTATCACCATTTTTCATCTAAGAAATTTTGGATCTTTTCTTCAATAGGGAGTGTTAAAAAATAAAGGCCTATGAGAATGGAGGTCAAACCTTAGGTCTATGAGAATGGAGGTCAAACCTTTCAGCATATCACCGGAAGGAAATCTAACAAAAAAAAAAGAGACCCCTAATGGTGGAAACAATTACATAACTATCAAGAAGAATCATATTCTTGTACAATGAAGCCAAAATTTCCATTATATGCAATCTTTGGCAATGAAGCCAAAATTTTCATTATATGCAATCTTTGGTTACTGAGCAAATTATTCATGTAAAGGTATGCAGAAAAGACCTCAACCAATATGCTTATATTTTCAATGTTTGTCTTCTTAACTATCCTTATCAAAGGAATTCTCTATGGAGCAAACTAAGAGAAATAGCAACCACCCTCAAGGTTCATGGGTCATCATTGGAGACTTCAATGAAATATCTTGTTCAACTGATGTTGAAGGTAACTCTTCTCTTAAACCCTTTTGTAATGACTTAATTAGTGTCTTAGTGACATTCAAGTGAATGAATTGCCTTTTGGAAGCAATTTTTTCACTTGAAGCAACAAGTAGAAAGAAAATACCTTCATTAGAAAGAAATTGGATAAAAGTCTCACTAATCTGGAGTGGCTTCAGAATTTTCCACACACTTTTTTTGAATTTCCTAACACTAGCTGCTCTGATCATTCACCTACCCTATTTCACATTCCCCCTAATCATCCAATCCAATGATTTTTTTTGTCAACTAGATGGCTTTCATGAATTGTTGGACAGAGGGCCCAATCTTTCAATATCAGGCACTAAGCAATTCATTCTTATCAAAAAACTAGCTTGTATAAAATGAGAGCTGACACTTCTCCATAAGTAGAATATTGGAAACATTCACCATCTGGTATGTACTGCTAAACTTGCTCCTGAACAAGCTGAATTTCAGGAAAAAGAATAGTAAGAGTATTTAGTTTTGTTTTTAACAGTGCTCTAGCAAAATACAAATTTTTTTCTAAGTGATGATAGTTATTTTTCTTTTAAGACCCGATGATATGTATTATTATAAATAAGGATTTGGAATCTATTTGGCAAAATGTACCAGTTAAAAGTGATTTTAATTTCTATTTTTCTCATAACCTAACTTTATTAATAATTAAAATTATGAATTAATACTAAAACTAATAATATGTCAAAAGCATTATAATTTATTTATTCATTTATTTTAATAATTTCATTTTTATGAACTTAAAATGAACAGAAAAACTTATTTATATAAAATATATATTTCAAAATAATTTTTAATTAAAAATTTATTATAAATGTATTACATCTTAAATTATTTTAAAGTCTATATAAACTATGTTTTTCAAAATCTAAAAAGCCACATACATTAATATTTTATTTAGTTAGTATTAAGAATATAACCACATACATTAATACTCAAAAAGGGAAATACAGAAACGAAAAATAAAATCCCCAAAGTAGCTCCTAAGTGCCCTAATTTCACAATTCACTGGCTTGAACAGCTTTTACAGATATTCTTCTGGTAGTTGCCGTTAAGTCACCTACACTGCCAAAGGATATTAATCCTAAACTTTCGAAACTCTCAAAATCCATCCGTTCGAATTTATTTCAGTATTATTAGACTAATACCTATTTCAGATATTTTCTAACTTTTTTTAAGATTAGGTCCCCAAAAATTACTATTTAAGCAGAAAAAATATTCACCCAAATTTATTATTCATCGAAAATACAAATTTATATTCAAATAAAAGGAAAAGTTCAGAAATTTACAGTCATGATCAATGCTTATTTACAGCTGATGTTAAATTGACATTATTGAATCATGTTCATCATCCAGTAGGTTTCTGAACAAGTATAATACTGGACAGTTTGTACATAAATACAAGTTGCCAATGATGATTCTTCTTTCATCTTAGCCATACAACACCTTGGTTGTCACATGACTTCTAGGCTACGCATGCTTCGAGGGATGATTTGGCAAGCCATAACAAGCCTGGATCATTCCGCTTTAACACGATATAGGTTTCCACTTTACCAACTTCGTCACAGATAACATCTTCACTAAATCCAACCAAATGCAGAATTTCCATTGCAGCTGGAATCATAAGAAGCCGTTCAGGAACATAATCCAAATAACATGTGCCAGCTATAGCAAGGAAACAAATATACCATCCTCAAATTGACATAATTTGAAGTCTCATTTCTGTAGTGGATATCATTCAACTTTAACTTTTGGGAAACAAAATAAGAAAGACAAACCTTTGTGATTGGTTACATTCTTCTGCATTAAAGAGTTGGCCTGCATTACAATTGAGACAATTTGATCAGAGGACTAAATAAGAATTTTCATAAGACAAGAAAAGATCCCAAATGTAGTAATAATCATGCCTTTCGAAGTCTCCTGAATTTCAGCTCATTAGGGTGTTCAATCACGTTCCTACAACAGTTGGAATAATTCATGCTTCATTAATAGCAGGAGACCAGGAAAAGAAAAATCTAGAATCAAAGTATTAGCACAACGTCCTTGTACCTATGCTGGGGGATAAACATTTGTATATCAATAATTCAAAAAAAGATAAATAAGAATTCATACCTGATTATCTTCAAAAGAGTTTGCATAACCATAGTTGCCTCAGGAGAATTAAGTTCAGAGCTCAGTGTGTCCATGGCCTTCTGCAGACGGCCACAAACAGCAGTAACTGGGTCTTGGATTCTCTTAATTTCTTGATCATCTGGATCTGGTTCATCAATCAGCATATTTGATACTTTCTGAGAGGGTACTGAAGTATCATCACGATCACGCTCTGACTGCACAATTACGTGTTCTTCACATTGATCAGGACCAGGTTCTATAGAAGCCTTATTAATGTGGGCTTCATCTCTTAAACCGTCCTCTCTAATTTCCAAATCAATTGGATGAGGTTCAAAAATGGTCTTCCTAAGCCCCACTTCATTGTTCAGGTTCCCCATCTCCTGCTGGTTCATATGTAATTATAATAGAAAGAATTACATTTGAGATTCAGAATGATACAGAAAGGAAACTTGTCAATAGTGATAATCATACCTCACCAAGTGCCTCGAATTTCTTTACATCAGGGCATTTGATCACATTCCTGCCACCAATTCGAGGAAATTCAAACATTTACTGGTATCAAATAGCAGGAACTCAGTGAACAAGAATCTAGAGCATCCGGGAAATTTTTTTTGACAGTTGTAAAATACTCAAGACTTTCTGCAATGAGCTGTTATATAGTTATTCAAGGCTCCTTAATAGGATAATCTATTAAGGAGCTGTTCTAGACTTCAAGGCTCTTTGATATACATAGCCGACAAAAATAGAATAAACAATCAAATTAGAAAAAGCATACCTGATTATCTTTAAAAGAGCTTGCAGGTCCACAATTGCTTTCACAGGTTTAATTTCAGCTCCCACTGTCTCAATGACCTTCTGCAAATGATCACAAACAACAGAAATAGAATTTTCAACTCTCTGTATATCTAGATCATCTGGATCCGGTTCATCATCTTGGTCAGGTTCAGTGTTGGACTTGATAGACCCCATCCTCCTATACAAGTTCTCCTTTCCCTAATGGTGGAGAATTGTCATTATCATGTTCATTAATAAGTATTAAAGAAGGATTAAAAATGAAACTGGAGGAATCCCACAGAAAGCAATGATCATACCTCACAAAACCTCTTGGATTTTATCGAATTAGGGTGTTCAATCTCATTCCTGTCAGCAATGTGAAAAACTTTTAAGCATCCATAAATGCAGGAAACAGGCCAGAACATGAAAGAAAAAGTATCACAAAATTTTGGATATTTGTGCAATGTCAACTCTCACGAGGGCTCAATAATGCTCCTCAACATACTAAACAACATCAAATAAATGACATCACCAAGTTAGAAAAGCATACTTGATCTTCTTTAAGAGAGTTTCAAGATTCATAGTCGACTCTGTAATTTTAATTTCAGTTCTTAGTGTCTCAATGGCTTTCAGTAGACGATCCCACACAGCAGGCAGAGACTCATAGCATCTCTGTCTTTCTACATCATCTGGATCTGGGTCATCAATTTGCATATTTGATGAATCCCACGAAGCAACAAGCCCATTATCAGCATTAGGATCTGAGTACTGAAATTTTGCATGACACTCATCTGAATCAAGTTCTTTAGAAGCCTTACTGATGTAAGCTTGGTCTCTCAATTTATCTGGCCTTGCTTCCATGTCATCTGGATCAGGTTCATCAATATCATAGCTGGGCTCCATCTTATTGCTCAGTTTCTCCATATCCAGATGGTAATTACCCTGAAAACCATCAGCATCAGGTTCATACATATCTTGATCAAAAGAATGTTCATTAGGGTCCGACTCATGATTAGGTCTCAAACTCTTTCAGTATTTTTATTTACTCTTACAGGCAAGATTAAGCTAGAATCATCAGGATCAGGTTCTCCTAGCAATTCAGTTTCCATTGAATCATTCACAGGAGCATTTGCTAGACGCCGGCAAGCAGCTGCCACTGAAGCTTCACGAGCACTTGCTAACCGATCTAACATACTTCCCCCAAGCTTTTGAGAGACACTTATACTCTCTGCACCATAGAAAGTTTCAGTATCATGTTCAGGATGTTTGACTCTGCTCAAGTTATGTCCCCTAGATTTCGTCCAATCCAAACTAGCAGCTTCTTGGTTGAGCTGTGCCAGACATTTTAGAGAGAAGTAATTTAACTTCAACAAGGTTTATGGGATAACTGTACCTTCAAGCATAAAATAAACGCAAGACTTTACCTGTTTATCCAGAGAATAGAAGTTTGCATCATGCTCAGAATATACCATGTGAGCCTGAATGAGAAGAAATTTTCTTCATTTTCCAAAAGATTCACTAGTTTCATAAAAAGGAGGTATACTTAAATAAAATTAATTATTTTACGTATTCATTCTGATGGAAAAGAATGTGTTTCTTTGTAAAACCCTCTAAAAACAAGTAAGGACAACAATAAGAGCATTTAATTGAGAATTCGATAGTTCATGTCAAAGAGCAATATCAAAAAGGATCAATTCTTTTGGACATACAAGTTCATGCAGAAGAGTTTTCTTTATGCTTTCATATTTTCGGAAGCCCTTGAGGTCATCAGTTCGAAGACGCAAAGATATCTCCTCTCCATGGTTCTGCAACAATAGCAATTAGAGTCAGCAAGAATACTATAACATTTATATAATCAAATACTTACTGCAGCTATACAAGCAAACTCTGCTACAAATTAGTAGTTACCTTGTTGTAACCAAGAATGCACTTGGGGCTTACACCTACATAACCAACTGGAGCCATCTCAGTCATGATACCTATACGCCAGCGATGCTTTGAAAGATAAACATTAAGAGGATGAGATCCTTGAAGGATAAGGTATTCTTATTAAATAGAAAAGATTTGTCTAGTGTTACCTTGTTCATAATCGCAATAATTCCAGGATCTGCAGCCAGCATATGCATTCTTTTCAATGCCTCTGAAGCTGGAGGGTTCAACTGAAAAGAAGAACCAAGGATACAGTTGAAATTTGAAATTTACAATCAAGATGCCCTTTGCACCTTAAACACATCTCTATTGTATAAATTAATGATATTTAATGCAATTTCAGCTGCTTTATGTACTCCGATGTGTCGGCACTCTAATGATAGGTATTACTGTTTTGTCGTTCATGATTATTAGATCATCCTCTATATGCAAAAATTAGCTGTTCTGGCTAGAAGTTGCATGGAAATAGTCAATCTGATTAATTTAAGACCAACAGCAAACCTGTTACAGTGACGTTATCGAACCAGTTATCATTATGGACATGCAAATACTACCTATAGTAAATAAAGATTAAGCTTTGATACAAAAGCCAATCTTGCCTAACACTCAAAAAAGTGGTGAATTAGTGCATACACAGGAGCCATTGTGAAAAATAATGAAATTTCATCCAGCTTCAATCCACATATATTGTTTAATCAATTACGGCTCTGTGCTCCTTTATGGAAAAAGATAGAAAATACAACAAACATGCCTCAACCCCAGGAATCTGAAGTGTGCGGAAATCACAAAATATATAAGGTCCTTGTGGAAGTTTTAATGTAGTTGGTCTATCTGATATTCTCTGTTTCATTCTCCTTTCTTCTTCATCAAATCCAGCAATTCGTTGATCAACCTTTGCATTTTCCAGAAGTTTATTAACCTCATCCACAGAAACTCCCATCATTCTGATAGACTTCCCCTGTTACAAAAGGAATATGCATAATTGGCATTGGATTCAAAGAAAGAAGGTAGTTGTTTGCTTAGTATGTGGGACATCATCTTCATATATATAAACTAAGCTGAGCTGTAAGATTTGATGACAAGTCATGGGGAACACATGTCCTTCACCTAGGTCAAATAAAGACTAACCTTAATTATGATTCCATATATCAACTATGATAGTACCAGAATCCTTGGTGGAAGAATTTATCCTAAAAGCATTAGAGAACTAATTAAATTCTTACTTGTACTAAGTCTTCTAGTACTGAGATGATTCATGAATACATGATTACAGGGACATGAAATGCATGCATGAGCATAGTATATTAAGCCCATTTTGTTCACATATGATAGATAAAAGCATCATGCGTCAGCATGGTGAAGTCTAATGAGAAATCCTATACCACAGCAAATGCAACTAGAGCTATCGTCAACTGTATTCGGCGAATTTTGGGGGGCTACAAAAATAGCACCTCAGTTATTGAAGCCTCCTGCAAACTTAGTTTTGAGTGCTCGTCAGAAAATGGAGACAGAAGTTTTGAAATTTTATTAGCAAATTGTGGGACAATTAGCCGCATGGTATCTGCCTTGACACCAGTCAACCTCAGTAGTTCATCCCCTAGCTCTTTGAGAGATGAATCAGATTCCATTTGCACAATATACTTGTTTCCCCTCCATGTAACTACTATGCTGAGGATGGATTTTATACTTTCCATGTTTTGCTGCAGAAAATTGAAATAACAAAAGAGAAATCAAAAAACCCATCAGTCAATATTCTCTGTCCACATTTGAATGCGTAAAGATATGCTTATATGAAAGAGTTAGGCCTGTATAACTTTACGCACATCCTGGAAGCCTAAAAGCAATACCTTTGCTAACTACTTAATTTCCATTGTACACAATAACATACTTTTCTCTTCTGAAAATTGAATTTAATTATGAGACCCAAAAGCAAATTGCAATTCGAAACAAGACTGAAAAGTTAAATGAAGCCTGGAAACAAGAATTAACAGCAAAACTATAAGCCAACTAAAAGCCAGATTGAAATAAAGCTAACTAAGACTTGCTGACAGAAATCAAGCTACTTCTCAGCTTAAATCTATCAGTTACTACTCAGGTATCCAGAGTAGAATTAATAAAGGATGTCCTCTTAGAGGTTCTGTGAGGACATCTCCAGAAGAGTGAAAATTCAGGAAGACAGTCTCATGGAGGGAAAACGCAGTTGATGACTTCCAGGTTCAAGTTCCAATCAACCATTTCTATCCAAGTGCATCATCATCAGGAAAGTTCTGTCTGGTTTTCATCCCAATGCTAGCCTTGATATGCACCTTGTACGCTAGGATAATTTCTCTTATACAATTTAGTTTTTTGGACATGAAAGTGACACAATCTAGAAGCTTATCTTGGAATACTATGATTCTTCTCTTTCCACATAGCATAAATGCCACAACTGAAAGCAAGCATGAAGATATAAGAATCTTCTTTAGTCTATGAACCAGTACCTCCAGCCTATGGCTCACTCACTCAACAATATACTCAATAATCCTCCTCTCTTCGTCTATTGCTTATTTATACTAAGAATCTGTTAGGAATAACAGATTCGGTTAGCTGACAACCAATCATAAGGTTGT